>ML780730.1:548234-569529 GCA_009831015.1 Picea engelmannii
GGGAGGGGGAGCCAATGTTTTAGGATTAGGATTTCAGAGGGGGTGCTAGTTAGATCTTGTTCTGTCCAAGGATGGAGATGGAGAGTTTCCAGAATGTTGCGGCGGCAGCTAATCCAACACTGTTGCTAAGGGAGGAAGGTGTTCCTGAAGAGCCTTCGATTTCTCTCCTTCCAAACCTGCCAAAGGATGAAGCCGGGTGCCAATTGCCAGATCCGATTCAAGAGGGGAGAGTGAAATGGCTGGTCTCTCCAATCGGCGATGGTGTCTGCAATATTGTCTTGAACATAATCCGAGGTGCGCATGATGAGGGAAATTTGGTCCCAGATTTGTGCCGTGTATGGGCAGGAGGTGAGGAGGTGATTCATGGTTTCGGTGGCCTCCCCACATAGAATGAACATTGAGGGTCCCACAAAGCCTCTCTTGGAGAGATTATCCCAGGTGAGGATGCTGGAATGGGCCACCAGCCAAAGAAAGAGAGTGATTTTGGGCCAATGTCTAATATTCCATATTTTTTTCCAAACCCTTTCTGCAGGTTCCGAGTTCGATTGTACCTTTATGTGATAAGATTCACTCGTGCTGTAGGTGCCTCTTGGACGATGTCCCCATTGAAGGATATCTTCTCCTGTGAGTTTGGCTATTTTTCGTTTGAGCATCTCCGTTTGATAGGGGCCCAAGTCCACTTGGTCATTTAGATGCAAGCTCTGCCTATCCATAAGCCAATGCCGCCAAGTGTTGCCTTGTGAATCACTCCTCCAATAGTCCGCCACTGTCGTCAGGCCCGCCTGCATGGCTGGAGCGCATATTTGCCCGGCCCAGTCCTCCTGGTTCAGAGTGGGCCATTGCTGCCAGGAATCTTTCCAGAAGAAGGTTGTTTTCCCATCTCTGATTTCCCAGAAGGCGTGATGGGTAATGAGGTGTCTGTTTTGTTTGGCAACTGTCCAGACTAGGGATCCCGGTGTGTCCCCGTTCCATCGTATGAGGTTTTTTTCTACTACCGCCGGCGTGTATTTCTTCCTCCAAAGGCGTGCCCAAAGATCCCTTGGGTTTTTTAGCCACCTCCACCATATTTTTGCGTTGAGGATTTTATTCATGATGCTGGGATCCCTTAGTCCAAGTCCTCCTTGCGCTTTGGGCCGACAGATTTTGTCCCAGCTAACCAACGCTATTTTCTTCCCTGTGTTGAAACCTTGCCACAGGAAGTTTCTCTGCAATCTTTTGATGGTTGCCAGTACGAAGGTAGGGGCCGCCAGCACCGAGAAGATGTAGGTGGGGAGGGCCTGAAGAACTACACGGAGAAGAGTGAGCCGACTAGGTAGATTTAGAGCTCTAAGGGTCTAGGAAGAGAGTTTTTTAGTGAAGGAAGAGAGCAACTATTCCCAAGAGGAGTTTCGAAGGGAATTATCGATCAAAGGAATGCCTAGGTATTTGGATGGAAGGGAGATTCTTTGAAAACCTAAGAGGTCAGAGATATGTCTTTGGACCGGAGGGGGCATATTAAAGAAAAAGATGAGGGATTTGTCCTTGTTGCAGTCAAGACCTGAGGCGTCCGAGAAAGTCTGGAGGATTTGGAGAATGGAGTTTTCTTTTCTAACCGTTGGAGTACCCATCAGGAGAGTGTCATCCATGAATTGGCTGTTTGAAATAGGAGGGGAAATGCCATGCAGCGATAGACCTTTCAGGGTGCCATTCTCTACTGCTGCTTGAATACTCCGGCTTAGGCCTTCTGCTATAATTATGAAAAGGAAGGGGGAGAGGGGGTCCCCCTGTCTGATTCCTCATGAAGGGGTGAAGGGGCGTGATGGGATGCCATTGACAAGGATGTAGAAGAAAGCAGTGGAGGTGAGGTTCAGTATCCAAGTCACCCAGAGTTTATCGAAGCCAAAAGCAAGGAGCAATTCCTTCATGTATTCCCAACTTATCTTGTCAAAGGCCTTGGAGAGGTCTAGTTTTAGTAACATGCCTGGCGTTTTGGTTTTCTGAAGAGAATGAATTACCTCATGCGCTAGGATAACACTGTCTAGGATTTGTCTGCCCTCGATGTAACCAGATTGTTCCTGAGAGATGATGGTAGGAAAGATGGGCTTGAGTCTGCAAGCTATTACCTTTGTCAGAAGTTTATAGATGACATTACAGAGAGCAATGGGTCTGATCTGTTTTGGATGATGAGCCTGTCCCTCTTTGGGTATGAGATTGAGGAAAGTGGCGTTAAGAGCTTGAAGGAACTGTCCGGTGGCATGGGAGTCCTCAATAATTTCCCAGACCTCCCTTCTTATCATCGGCCAACAGTGGTGGAATAAATCGCTGGTGAAACCATCTGGGCCCGAAGCTTTACTCTTGGGGGTGTCTCGCAGCGTCTAATCCACCTCCTCAATGGTGATAGGCTGAAGTAGAGCTGCGTTCTTCTCTTGGGTGACGAGGGAGGGCACATGTTGCGTTATTTTGGCTATGGCTTCTGATCTGTTCAGGGATGGCTCGGTGAGTAGGTTCTTATAATAGTTTGTCAATGCTGCAGCCATGTCTTCATGGTCGTGTAAATGCTCACCTGTGTCAGAGGTTAAATGCATGATTTTGTTTGAATGGCGTCGTTGCATGACCGATCGGTGGAAGAACTTGGTGTTGCGCTCCCCCTCTTTGAGCCACTGGACACGTGACTTCTGCCTCCATAATATCTCTTCCTGTGCTTTCCTGGTGCCCAGTTGTTGAGTAATTGCTGCTTCCTGGGTTTTCAGATCATCCGTTAAGCCGCTTGTCCAGATCTGATGTTGTATATTCTCCATTTGCTCTGACAGTTGCCGCTGGGAATCAAAGATGTTGCCAAAGGTATCCTTATTCCAAGTTTTAATGAGTTGTTTGAGATTTTTTAATCTTTGCTGAAATCTGAACATCTTGGAGCCCTGTGTAACTTCTGCCTGTTCCCACCAGTCTTGGATTTTAGCCTCAAAGTCTGGATGGTTGAGCCAAAATTTCTCAAACCTGAAAGGTTTTCTTCCTGGTGTAGCTGGTACTTCTATCCACATCTGGATGGGCCAATGATCCGAGCCGTGAGTGTTTAGTATGCTCGCCTCCATGGCCATACCTTCCATCATAAGGGGGTCAGAAATTAGAAAGCGGTCCAGTTTGCAAGCAATTTGGTGAGCTCATGTTCTTCTATTGGTCTAGGTGAAGATGCCATTGGTGGGTTCCAGGTCGATCAAGTTAAGTTTGTCGATGAGGCTATTGAAGTCATTGGTGTCTTGATCCAGGCGTCAGGAACCTCCTCTTTTCTCTTCGAGGTTCCGAATGAGATTATAGTCGCCCCCTATGATCCAGTGCTTGTGTCTGAGCAAGCTATGGAGATAATCCAGGCTTCTGAGGAAGGTCTGTTTCTCCCTGGGGTTGGCAGGGCCATAAACATTGGTGATGTGACCCGGTTTGTTAGATCCTATGAGTCTGTAGTCGGTGGTGATGGACCATCGAGTGGTAGTGAAGTTTTCTAGCCTTACTGTGGCTGGGTTCCAGAGGACAGCCAGTCCTCCCGCTGTGCCTGTAGCCGCTGTTGACACCGCTTCCCCTTGCTTCCAACAATAAGGGAGAAGCTTATTAAGGTATTCAATTGAGAATTTTGTTTCCTGAAGTAATAAAATATCCAGTTTCTCTGCAAAGATCAAGTCCCGTAGCAATTTCTGTTTGCTATGTCCATTGAGGCCTCTTATGTTCCAAGAGATTATCTTCATGATGATGGGGGGGTGGGGACAGGAGGGAAGCTATCTGAGATTAAGTGCATTTTCCCTGAATTTACCATAAACTGCCCTATTTCCTGTATGAGTGTGGTTGTGGAATTTCTACCTCGCTTCTTGTCATCTTTCGGGTTTTTCCCTTGATTCTTCGTTTGGCTGCCCTGTATCCCTAGGCTTTTGCTAGATCGCGCTGAGGAGCCTGCAGAGGAATTGATAAAGATCTTGTGGACCTTCCTCAGTTGATCCCTAGGTATGGTATAAAGTTTTTGCTGCCTGTAGGCATGTTCAAGGTGTTCCAAGTCTACCCCAGCCAGATCTTTCTCTTTGGTGTCCATTTCTGCATCCCCATATTCGAGTTGCAAGGCATCTTTCTGGTTCTCTTCTGTAGATTGTGGATCCTGGTCAGTTTTCTTTCCTTGTGGTTGCTTATCTTCCTCCTGTTTCTTGGAAGAGGAGGTGTTGTCCACAGGTTGCTCCTGAGGAGTGATGTTGGTTGCAGGGTCCTCGAGCTGATCCTGTAAAATAGAAAATTTATTACGTGTGGAGGGATCTTTACTTACTTGGTTTTGTTTCCGTCGGCCAGCTTGTCGCCGTTTCCCCCCTAGTTGAGTGAATCCATCCTTGTCTTTTCCATCTTCTGAGTTTCCTTCCTTGGGGGCCGCATTGAGGGGGCATTCTCTGAATAAATGCCCATGTTCATGGCACTTTCGACATCTGAAGGGAATGTGTTCATAGTCAATGGTTTGTATCCAGTCTTCATCCTGGTATTCAAGGGTAATGGTTCCTGACAGTGGTTTTGCTATGTTTAGATACACACAGATACGCGCATACAAGGTGTATCTCCTCTGTTTTGTGGCCTCAGAGGACTTTACATAGACTCCAATAGTGTTGCCTATACCAGCCAGGACGTCTTCCAGCCAGAATTCTTGAGAGAGGGAGTACAGACGGATCCATACTGGAGCATGGGCGAAATCTTCTTTTTCAGGGCTGAATCTCTCGGTCCAGAATCTTAGGAATAGTCCAGCCGAGTTAAAGAAATAAGGTCCCCCATCAAAGATGCGGGTGTGGTCCTCAAGATTATGCAGAATGATTGTAAAAAAACCCTTTGATCCTAACTGTAATTCGTAGTGCCCTTTTGGTTTCCACCAGTATTGTATCCATTTGATTAAATCTCTTTCTGATGGCCACAACCCTAAAAATTTTCCTACCAGAGCATGGTATTTCATGTACTGTTTCTGCTCCTCTATCCTAGGAGAGTTAACTATGTACTTTGGAGCTTGCGGTGCTTGAGGAATGCACTTACCAGGAAGCCAAGGCGGTGATGTTGTAGCAGGGGCTGCTAGGTGTTCCAGATCAATGTCCATGTCGTGGTCTTTAAAGGTGCCTTCCGTGATGAGTGTTGCTCGCAGGTCCGACGGCGGCTCAAAGGACGGCTGCTTAAACCTCTCTCCGCCGCTGCTGTTTGTTGTAGCTTCACTGTAGGAGGCGCCGACTTGGCCTCCTTCCTTCAGAATCATGGCCCTCATGGGCCGGTGAGCGTGGTCACTCAGTTTCGGCTTCAAACCCTAAATCGGTGGCTAGGTCTTGCAGAGTGTTGTACCTCTTCAACCACAAGCCTAAAAAGTATTACCGCAACGTCTGATTAACTATTGGGAGTCAGATGAAAATGCATTTATGCTTGATGGTTAACCTCTTAAAATAGAGGTGGAGGAAATTTAATTTATTATAGGAATATCGAGGCGAGGTGACATAGTCAAGCTCAGGACATGAGGAGGTGGCAGAATCACCATTGAAGAATACACTACCACTTACTGCAGTCCAAGGACTGAAAGCATTGGGAGCCAAATCCAAATATGAAAGATCGAAAGTTTGAGCTTAAAGATCACCCTTTTAACCATCATTGGGATCACAAGATTAACGATAGTGCATCAAGCGTCTGGGCCACATATGTATTATGCAGTGGAGTGGTTGTGACCCAGTATCTATGACTAGAAATCAAACTTACTACAATGCATTAAGCCACAACTGACCGAGTGCAAAAAGGGGAAGATGAAAAACTTTGGACATGGAAACATCCTTTGTACCTTCTTCTTCGAGAGGGTGCATGCCATTAGTGCTAGAGTGCTCATGGGAAAACATGCACTTAGAGTGTCGTGCATGACTAGATGGGATAAACTCATATTTTGGAAGGAAGTAAATGTTTGTATAACCCCTATGACGATGACTTACTCAATTGGTGGGAATGATATATTATCACTATTGATGGTTATTCCTATGAGGGGGTAAAATTCAATCATGACCTAGATATCCCTGTCCCACCTGGTCTGGCATTAAGTGAGATAAGTAAACACTTTTTAAGTTTTTAAATTTAATAAATTTTATTTATATTATTTAATAGTATTCTTAAGAAGCAAACCAAAATGAAAATGTTTTTGGTATGGGTAATAATGTTAAAAAAATGACACGAGTGTGCAGATATTGAACTAAGAAGACTATAGGGATACCCACGTCATCCATGTAGAGGAAGAAGCATGGAAAAACATGGCATAGATGATGAAAGAGCTAAGAAAGTACTTCAAAATTTCCATAGGAATATGGACTTCCTGATACATCAAGTTCCTATGGTACAAATAAAACATTTGTCGGAGCATATGCAACAACATCTCATTGGGACGCTAAGGGTTTGGGTGTGAATTTTTTGGAATTTATCCAACATTGTAGCATGTTATTGAGATACTCATGTGGGGTTAGGGACCTCCCGTGTAGAATATAGACACTTGGGGCTAGGAGATCAATTTTGTAACATTAACCCACATTTTTTTATTGAATGGATATTAAAGATATATATATATATATATATATAATTTATTTTATTTTTCCTCGATATACTTATGTCGATATGAAAAAATGTGAAATTATTTTATATACGTATACAAGTGTGTATGTGCTTCTAATTTTAATTATGAAACAAATGTTAATCTAACACGTAATTAGCATATGCATCGGACACTAGATTAACACTCCTAGAAATGTCAACGTAGGTAACATTTTCTAAAGAGCGTTTTAGAAGACGCACATGAAGGAATCATCAGATAAGTATAGGATCAATAACATGGTACTCATTGTTCAACTACGAAACTACCAATTGGAAATCTAGGTAGACTTCGAGAGAAAAAATACCATGTGAAATGGTGTCTCTAAGAATCTCGATCACAACGCTATACACAACCACATTGTTTGTTGTTGACCCCAGAAAAGTTCTTGTGGAAGTTACTACTTGGCCCAAAGGAGAGTAAATCACCCACGTGGCAGAAGCAAAGTTTTGAGTGTGATGGAAAGTGCCATCCACAAACCCTATGAAGATTGAATATTCTACTGACATCTGCCAACCAAGCAAAAGCACCATAAGAAAACTGAAATAGAAATAAAATGAATTGTGCTAGTCCTAAATACTACCAATATACAATAATTACAAAAGGGGCAGATGCCAAAGCATTGATGCTCAAGCATAGTACCTCTTGAGGTAGAGCCCATTTCTAGGCTCTGGTAGAACATTACCCTCATAATATGATAACTCATAGGCTCCCTTTCATAATGCATGCCTCAAATGTAAGGACCGTGCCACATCGGGTTAACCTTTCCTACCCCTAAATCATCCTTATCTTTATCATAGACTATAACAAGGTCTCCCTTGGAAAATATCCTTGGGAAGACAAACTTATGATATTGACTCTTAACACGATTTTTGTGTGCCTCATTTGTCGTGGCCTCTTCACGTCACTACTCATCGATATGTTACAAGTGAATGAGAGACACTTATAATTAAATCATGTTAGAAAGAATCTTGATAGTGATATTCAATGAAGGTATTTCACATTCAATCAATAGTACTACATCCACCCATGAACGATATGGAAATGTGAGAAGCCTGTAGTAGTATTGACTGAATTATGGTATGCCCTTAATGCCGGGTAAAGAATCAGATGCCAATTTTATTTACTCACATTGACAGTTCACTGAAGGATGGCCTTAATATACTTGTTGATGGCCTCTACTTGACCATTCTCGTGAGGATAATAAGGATATGAGTGTTCCTACTTGAAACTCAATTTTTATGTTAATTCCATCATCATTCAGTTCTGGAGGTAACTACCATGTTCAATGATGATATATTTTGAAACTCTAAATCTAGAAATGATTTGATTGAATATGAATAGTGTTTCATCCTCATCATCATTTTCAAATGTAGGAATGTCCTCCACCCACTTTGTAAAGTAGTTGATGACCACGATAATGTAAGAATGCTCAATAGCCAAAGGCGAGTGCCATGTTGTGAAATATATCTACCACTTGGTCAAGGGATCAAGGATGATGATATGAAACAAAGGATAAATATGCACACATATATTTTTAGAAAATATTTGACAAGGGTGACATCTTTTGACCTCCTCAACACAATCTTTGAAAATTATTGGCCAAAAGTATCTGGTGCACACAAATGTTTGGGCTTTTTCTAACCCATAAAGACGATGACCACATGCTCCATTGTGGAAATCATTAAGAAGAATACATGCTTCCTAGTGAGTTAAACAACATTAGATCATCAAATCAAATCCCCAATGATACAAGGTGTCATCGATAATGAGGTAATTCTTCACCTGGTGGTGAATATGACGTCGTTCATCTCATGAATAATGTGCATAGAACTTCAAAGTATGGATACATAGGAGAATATCCTTGTACAAAGGATCACTTGAAGCGATAAGGAAGAAATTCCCATGTGGAAATGAGTCCATAATAAAAAAATTCTCGTCCTCCCTAGGAAACTTCGATATGGGCTTGGAAAAGAATAAATATTTCTTGGACTTGGCAGATACAAAGTCCAAGTTGAACTCGTACAATATGTGTAACACCCATCCAGGATGTTAAACAATTAATTCTTCATTTTATACATACACAATAACAACTTTGCTTTAACATAATTTCATTTCATTTACACATTTCTTCTACATTTGCTCAACGATAAATCTAAATAGCATGACGAAATAAGTAATAGGTTAACTCTAAGATTTACAAATTAAAACAAAACTATACACAAAATATCAACAACAAATACCACTGAAAAATACCTCTTCCTTAGTTTGTCCAAGCTCATCGATTGTAATGTAGTCCTAGGTGCTTCCGAGCATTCCTTTCTCGCTTTCCCAGAGTGAAACAACAGAATCCTCCCTGCCAACTAGGAGCCTAGACGGCTTCCTAGCTCCAAGAAACCTTTTGGTTTCTTGGCCTTCTGTGCCCATGATTCCAAGAACAACAAAGCACAAATGCTCAAAGAAAACTATCACAAGAATTATATCTTCCAAGAATTTCACCTCTCATCATGCTCAAACCTCTCCATCCTCCTCCTCCTCTCTACTTCTTCTCCCTATTTATCAAGTTTCCATACACACTTCCCCAAGTCTCCTCAACCCCCTCATTATTATCCATCAACCTCCCTTATCTAGATATTTTGGGAAAATATTAAAATAAAACTAAATATAAATGACTTGCATTAAACAACAATAAATAAAATAAAAAGTCTTTATTCTCATGCGAAATAATAAATGTTATTTGATAATTTTCCCCAAAATGTACATAACACCCCACCATGCTCATTTAATTCATCACACCCACCATTTATCAAAGTCAAAAAGGTATTTAATGCTTCTAGATATTTGCATGCAATATAATTTACATATTCAATAAACATTCAATTAAATAGTTAATAATTTACTTTAATAATTAATAAATTAATTACTTATACTAGTGTACATGGGTAGGGTATGTGTGCGTAGCTAGTAGACACATATCTCATGCATGTACTAATGATAAACAATGATTACCTCTAGTGCATAGTTCCTATATGATCACCAAGACACGTAGGACAACAGATCAAGTAATGCATCATTTAATAATCTTAACAAACTAAATTAGACCAATTCATCAATAACTCATTGTCACACTTAAAATTTCAATAGGAAATCAAAGAGGGTTTTAAACATGGTAGGAACCAAGTGAGTAAACAATAGTGGCATCTCTAATCCCCAATCAGTATTCTCAACTAACATCGAAGCATCCTTCCTTCCTAACCTACTTCCATCGTCCATCCTATCCTTTCTTCTGTTGGACTAAGATGGAGCGTCAACTATATTGACCTAACTCCAGATAGAACCCATAAGTGGAAGTGTCATACATCTCGACCAAGCTTCCCCAAACAGGAAACTAGTAGTCGCAATCACACGTCTAGGGGAGCGTTACTTCACACAGCCCTCCCATGACTCTAGGTTTCGGAGGATAAATGGTGGGAAATACCTCCACCCCTCCTTATATAACTAGGGTCAACACCCTATATCGATCCATACTGTGCAACTATTGTTCTTAGAGTCACGTCATCAAATAATCACTCTGGTCAAGTTGTGTGTCCTGTCGAAACCACACTCACCACAAATCATAGTAATATTTCGAATCATAAATTAAATAATAAGTACAACATATAGCATATACTATCTTCTTAATGTCTACAACATCCAAGTGACCTCAACACTATAGTCATTTGGCTATCGCATAGCTCATTAACCTGTAAGTTAATCCACCAATAACTCACATCTATGCATATACATAATAATTTCATATAAGGATCCATATCTGTATTGACGTTCAATTTAAGAAATGCATGTTTATTTTTATCATGTTTGGCATCTGTTATGCATTCATATCATAACTTAAACTAGTATCCATGTACCCAAATTCCACATTTAACTTGCATGCTTAAACAAATCAAAGAGCTATCATCATCATGAGTATATAACAATGAAAATAATATCATGCAACATATAAAAATATGTACATATGTCAAATATTTATCTCAATCTAATTGAGCCCAAACAAATGTTAAGAATTGAATTACTAAGATCAGTAAACAGTCCATCTTCTAACTCCCTAAAGGTCAAGATATGTGGCGTTACATACACCCACCCTTCAAGAAACTTCGTTCCAAAGTTATGCTCATCCACAATATGAGTAGAATTTATGACACAACTTCTATTTGTCTTTCATGATAGCAAACCTTGTGTTATATTGGTCCCATTGGACCAAGACTTGATTACAACTTGTCGAGGCTATTAATATATTGATTGTAACTACACCTATTTAGTAAGAACTTTACTATGGCTTGACTCTATTTTATTACCATTGGTAATTAAATTAATGAAAGTACATGTTTCTCTTGTAGATTTATTCTTCCTAAGTTTCATATAGGAGCCTCGTATTTAGAGTATAGACTATTGGTTTGGTCGCCAGTTAGAACCTTAGCTTATCATCAGTTATTTAGTTAAGTGAGTCCTATATTGAGTTCAATATGTATTTCATCACGTGATATATACAATCCCATCTTGGATACCTTGATAATTATAAACAATCATGATTGACTTGATTATTACTCTAGTTTGACAATACATATGCCATCACTCATGAGATTGACATACAAAAGTTTGAATCATGCTTAGGAACATAGACTAAGATAACGCTAACTGATTATCATGTGATGTTGTCACTTTATGGTTTGTTTTCTCATTGTCCTCAATCTCACTTTCCTCTTTAGTCATATAATTTAGATCTCGACCAGGTTAATAGTTAAGTAGGATTATCTTCATCATAGTTGAGAAAATCATGCTTCCTATCCATAGTTAATTTTTACCAATGTGCCTATACATAAAGAACACCATTTTGACACATGAGTTAGTGAACATTTCTATACCAAGAATAAATTACTAAGGGTTCATTCCAAACTCTTTAGTCACTTGTCCTTAAGGTACTCTCTTATCTCATTTGTACTTTGTATGTCTCACAATTATATCGTTTATACCTACATAAATCCTACTAAATCTAGGCTATAACTCTTTTGTTGTCTATCTCTATCACTTTCAAGTTCTTTCGCCTTACCATGAAAGAAGTTTAACGATGGAAAGTGTTTTCATCATTCCTTATCTATATTTTATTTAATTTTTCAATTAGAGTTTCTTCATAGGGAAACATCCTTCTTGGTGAGCAAGCAGTTGTTAAACTAATTAATGCATTTCAAGATCTGAGCTACCATTTAGAAAACTCACCTCTCTTACAAGGGGCTTGTGCATAATAAACCATGACACTCCATTGTGGTCTCTACTACCAATAAATTTATGGGTGAAAGTGTTGGCCTTTTCCCAAGGGATACCCCATTTTATCAAAGCATTCTTTCATTTATTTTTCATAGTCAACTAGCATTATCTAAGGTACTTGTCACTTATTATACTAAAGTTATCAATCCTTCATAACATATACATGAACTCCACTACTTTAGTATGATTAATTCAACTCAACAATTAAACATGATTTGACCTAACATCATAGTGGTCGATAGAAACTGGTCTATATACCCCATCACACATTATGATATAAAACCAAGGTCATGATATTTCATTTATCATTCCAAACTCGAGTTCTAGGTTCACAACATAGGCCCACTTACAGTATACCATATGACCACACTAACCTAGGTAATTGATTAAAAACAATCTATAACTATTATGATGGTAGACTTGGCACTACAACCTCTCTAGGGTCAATACTTTCCCACTCACACTTAATTGTAGAAGCAACCCAATTGCATATGCTATGCTCATAACCTAGCACACCACACCAAATTCTCCATTAACTATGTAATATTTTCTAGCCAATGGTAATTCGTTACATGACCCTTCCTCTATGGAGAATAAGTATGACCAGAAAAAACATAGATATTCTCATACACAAAACATATAATACACAAGAATTAAGAGCATAACACATCATTAGTTTTGTATGATAATCATAATTATTAAGGAGACCTTAAAATTCGTTGACCTCACCATGAAACCAACCCCTTGCTAACTTGTAAGTGGTCAATGTCTTTCTTGTAACGATGATATGCCCTTCACTCTTATCATTACTAAGGTTATATTCTCCCCTGTGATCAATACAAACCATGCTTATGACTATGTTTTCATGAACTTTACTAAAAACCTTCCACAAAAGTCATACATAACACAATGTTTCCCTCTTCAACAAATTAATTTCTAGGTTACAAGATTTGTTTCAATGTACATCATTAACCTTAAAATACATCAAATTGGACTTTAATTATAATCTACACTTTCACGTTTCTATTCCACACTCTAAGAACTAGATTCGATATTCTAGCTTGAAATGGTTGCCTAAAGTTACACTTATAGTTGTCGTGTTGCTCATAATTCCATGCATTTTTGCAATTCTTTGATTGCATTAAACTTCCTCATATGATCCACTCTTATAATAACTTAGGATGAATGTTAATTTTTTCTTTTTATTTATTTTATTATTATTATAACAAAAGTAACAAATATTATTATAACAAATGTAACAAATATTATTATATTAAATGTAACAACTATTGATATTGTACAAGTAATGTGAATACTAAAGTATAAAATAAATAAGGATGAAATTGCCTTTATTATTTATTATTCTTAATTCACATACTTTATATATATATATATATATAAAATAACATACCTCGTACGCTATTATTTCACTTACTTTTCATTTTTATTTAATTCATATTTAATTATTATTTTTTCTTTAATCAACACAACACTTTTAACTTTTATTTTTATACTTTTATAGATTACATTTATTATTGTATAAATTACTTTTCTATTATATATTTTAATTATATTATTATCCACTTTTTTTTTATACCTATTCATTCCACTTATCTTGAGAGAAGAAATGCTTGTATTTCCTCACAGGAAATTAATAGGTTGGTCAAGTGACATATTATTTAAACAAGATAATTAAGCCGACTCTCCGAGTCTTGGCTTAATGTTTTAAGAAGATGATTTCACCACGTCATAGTTGTAAGAGATTAATGAAACATATATTTTCCATGTTTTTTTGTTTTGCATGATTTAATTACTCAAATTATCGTTCTGCTTGTTGCACTTCAAGTTTGCAGAAATTATCATTTGGCTTATGGCACTTCTTGCCTGTGGAGTTGCTCATGGAGCCACATACCAACATAAAAAGATTGAAGAACAGATCTGTCACCTGCACAATGGATCTGTCACCGCCACAACACCTATAGCATGGATTATGTCGATCAGGGGTGCAAGAATAGCAATTCCCAATGTGATCATTCTACCCATCTCCAGAGAAACATAAAAGTGGCACAAAAGTCAATGGAAGATAAGTAGATGCTACCAAAAATTTATTGTCCATTCAATACTTATTAATTAGAACTACGTCCTCTCTTTTACGTGTTAGAGTGCATCTCACGTAACATGTACAAAGGTTCCATGTGCACCATCTATGTCCAAATTAATCCCATTAAAGAAAGTGCCTACAAACGCTGTCCCTCGCACACTCAACTATAGAAGGAATTATCGGCTGACAAGATGACTCCCAAAACCAGACTGGAAATTCAAATAAGAGATGTTGATATAGTCTTTGTACCCAACCATTTGTGCATTAAATACTGATAAGTGCATTGACTATAGGTAATCCATCTATGCTAGAGGTAGCTGCACCCATTTCCAAAGCATGGAGTCACATGCTATATCACTATGACATTCAATTCATGTAAATCTTTATCCATGATTTTTCCTTCTGTGTCTTTTCATAGAGGTGCCATTGGTAAGTGTGAGTTGACCTAGTCTCTAGGGTAGGTAGATAAAGACAAGGTTGCCCTGACCAATCAACAATCCCTTAGTGATTAAAGGGGGTCATGTCACTAGGAAAGGGGATTGGAATAGATATTCTTCGTTTTAATCTCCGGCAAAGAAGCACATAACTACAGATACGAGAAGAAAGGATGCAGTCCTCCGATATTCCTTCAAATATGACCATTTATATCAACAATCTCCATGAGAAAACCAGGTTAGATGAGCTCAAAAGTCTCTGTATGTAGTTTTCTCTCAATTTTCAAAAATTGTAGATGTTATTTCCCTCAAAACTTTGAAGTATCGGGGTTAGGCATGGGTTGTTTTTTATTAAGTCTCTGCTGCTACTAATGCACTCCGACAAATGCAAGGATTTACCTACTATGATAAACCAATGAGAATACGGTATGCTAAGAAAAATTCAGATGCCATTGCAAAGGATGATGACACTTATGTCCCTTGGGAAAAATGAAGGAGACAAGATGAGAGAGTTGAAAGGAAGAGCAGGGAACCACATCATGAAACTCAACAACCTGGGGTGATTCCCAATGCAAAATACCCATCTTTTGGGACTACTGTAGAAAGAAATCTATCAGATCCTCCATATATGTAATCTACAACAACAATTTCCTGTCCTGCACATATATGTCATCTCTAGCAACAATTTCCTGTCTTGCTTCTACAAGATGTGTAATGGTAGAAAAAGCAGCCATCGCACTAGTGAAACAAAATGCTCGATCGACACCGTCTAACTTCGCTAAGAGATCTTCCAATGAATCCTCAGTAGGATTTCCAGTTCTAGTATAATCATTTGGACCATTCTTTGTGGCAGAAGGCTACTTGAAAGTTGTAGTCTAGTAGAGAGGTGTGCTTAGAGCGCCATATGGGTCAAAAGAATTGATGAAGTTCACAAGAATTATAGAAATACTCAGCTCTTTTTCTTGCACACCATTTTCACATAAAGAAGAGGACGAATCCTCTACAACACAATCTATGTCATTGTTAGCAACAACAACCATTGTAAGTTGAAGCTCCTTGTCGCTGCTGCACCTTGCCAATACTATTGTAAAGCTGCAATTTCTACACAACTCTTGACACCAACGAGATCTACTCAAAGGCGGGTTGTAAATAAAGCCCTGGCTGATTTGTGAATTGTGTTGCTTCAATCCATGCATTACCAGGTTCTACGATGTGGCCATGTCCATGGATTGCTAAGCAATTGAAAACCTGAAACTCTCCATCTTGGGTTTGCAGAGAACCGAGCCCACATATGTAACACCCATCTAGCTATGGTGGACCAATTCTAATTCAGGGATTACGAAAAACCAAGAATGAAGATATGGCTAAGATGTGTGCAGAGGCAGCGCAACTCAAAATAAAATTTAAGAAGTTCTACATCAGACATATTAACAGGGTTGATATCGATTGTATTTTCACATTTTAAATAACGAGAATTCAATTATGATGTTGATGCTCTAGCGAATGCTGCTATTAAGCTTCCAAATGGTGAATGGCTTTCAGGTAAAGCTAGTTCCAATGGATGTAGTGCATAACAACTAGTTAAATAGATTGTTCTTTGGAATTTAATGCATTTTGTGTGGCTTCATTAAACTCTCAGAGTTAAAATTTTGTGCAGACAACATGATGTCTCAACATGGGTAACAGACTTCGATTTTATCAATAAGAACTGAAGAAGCAACAAAATTTTGTGCAGACAATACGTGATGTGTTTACATGGATGCCAGATTTGGATTTTATCAATAACCACTGCAACAACGACATACCCAGTATAGATAGACTTCAAAAAATATTCATTCCCATCGGGAAGTTACAATTTTGCGAACCAACGACTGTTCTGGTGATTGAGTTATGTTGTGGATCTATTTGACAAAGAGATTTCCACTATCTGGTCGTTGTCCGTTGTTTTCTTCCACTTTTTTTCTCACCAAACAAGAACTCTCCCAGATGAATCATCAAGAGAAATCAAGAGAAGCTATGATAAGTGATGGATTCTGAGATACTATTTACTTTCTGAGTTAATTTGTACTCTTCTTCATGGAGTTGCGGTATAGAGGTGGCATGCCATGTAACAACCCAAATTGGGTTGCATATTTAAAAAGATAAAATCTCAGTGTTGTGGGTGGTCAAGCGCAGGTTTCAGTTTTGAAACTGGGCTCTGATACCATATGTAACACCCATCAAGGATGTTAAACAACTAATTCTTCATTTTATACATACACAATAACAACTTTGCTTTAACATAATTTAATTTCATTTACACATTTCTTCTACATTTGCTCAACGATAAATCTAAATAGAATGATGAAATAAGTAATAGGTTAACTCTAAGATTTACAAGTTAAAACAAAAGTATATACAAAATATCAACAACAAATACCACTGAAAAATACATCTTCCTTAGTTTGTCAAAGCTCATCGATTGTAATGTAGTCCTAGGCACTTCCTAGCATTCTTTTCCTGCTTTCCCAGAGTGAAACAATGGAATCCTCCCTGCCAACTAGGAGCCTAGGCGACTTCTTAGCTCCAAGAAACCTTTCGGTTTCTTGGAAATCCGTGCCCGTGACTCCAAGAACAACAAAACACAAATGCTCAAAGAAAACTATCACAAGAATTATATCTTCCAAGAATTTCACAACCTCTCATCATGCTCAAACCTCTGCATCCTCCTCCTCCTCTCTACTTCTTTTCCCTATTTATCAAGTTTCCATACACACTTCCCCAAGTCTCCTCAACCCCCTCATTATTATCCATCAACCTCCCTTATCTAGATATTTTGGAAAAATATTAAAATAAAACTAAATATAAATGACTTGCATTAAACAACAATAAATAAAATAAAAAGTATTTATTCTCATGCTAGATAGTAAATGTTGTTTGATAATTTTCCCCAAAATGTACATAACACCCCACCATGCTCATTTAATTCATCACACCCACCATTTATCAAAGTCAAAAAGGTATTTAATGCTTCTAGATATTTGTATGCAATATAATTTACATATTCAATAAACATTCAATTAAATAGTTAATAATTTACTTTAATAATTAATACATTAATTACTTATACTAGTGTACATGGGTAGGGTATGTGTGCGTAGCTAGTAGACACATATCTCATGCACGTACTAGCGATAAACAATCATTGCCTCTAGTGCATAGTTCCTATATGATCACCAAGACATGTAGGACAACAGAACAAGTAATCCATCATTTAATAATCTTAACGAACTAAATTACACCAATTCATCAATAACTCATTGTCACACTTAAAATTTCAATAGGAAATCAAAGAGGGTCTTAAACATGGTAGGAACCAAGTGAATAAACAATAGTGGAATCTCTAATCCCCAATCGGTATTATCAACTAACATCGAAGCATCCTTCCTTCCTAACCTACTTCCATCTTCCATCCTATCCTTTCCTTTGTTGGACTAAGATGGAGCGTCAATTATATTGACCTAACTCCAGATAGAACCTGTAAGCAGAAGTGTCATACATCATGACCAAGCTTCCCCAACAGGAAACTAGCAGTCACCATGACACGTCTAGGGGAGTGTGACTTCACATAGCCCTCCCATGACTCCAGGTTTCGAAGGATAAACAGTGGGCAATACCTCCACCCCTCCTTATAGAACTAGGGTCAACACCCTATATCGAGCCATATTGTGCAACTACTATTCTTAGAGTCACATCATCAAACAATCACTCTGGGCAAGTTGTGCATCCTGTCAAAACCACACTCACCACAAATCATAGCAATATTTCAAATCATAAATTAAATAATAAGTACAACATATAGCATATACTATCTTCTTGATGTCCACAACATCCAAGTCACCTCAACAATATAGTCATTTGGCTATTTCATAGCTCATTAACCTGTAAGTTAATCCACCAATAACTCATATCTATGCATATACACAATAATTTCATATAAGGATCCATATCTGTATTGACCTTCAATTCAATAAATGCATGTTTATTTTTATCATGTCTGGCATCTGTTATGCATTCATATCATAACTTGAACTAGTATCCATGTACCTAAATTCCACATTTTAACTTGCATGCTTAAACAAATCAAAGAACTATCATCATCAAGAGTATATAACAATGAAAATAATATCATGCAACAAATAAAAATATGTACATATCTCAAATATTTATCTCAATCTAATTGAGCCCAAACAAATGTTAAGAATTGAATTACTAAGATCAGTAAACAGTCCATCCTCTAACTCCCTAAAGGTCAAGATACGGGGCGTTACATACACCCACCCTTCAAGAAACTTCATCCCCGATTTATGCTCATCCACAATATGAGTATAATTTATGACACAACTTCTATTTGTCTTTCATGATAGCAAACCTTGTGTTATATTGGTCCCATTGGACCAAGACTTGATTACAACTTGTCGAGGTTATTAATATATTGATTGTAACTATGCCTATTTAGTAGGCACTTTACTATGGATTGACTCTGTTTTATTACCTTTGGTAATTAAATTAATGAAAGTACATGTTTTTCTTGTAGATTTATTCTTACTAAGTTTCATATAGTAGCCTCGTATTTAGAGTATAGTCTATTGGTTTGGTCGTGAGTTAGAACCTTAGCTTATCATCATTTATTTAGTTAAGTGAGTCCTATATTGAGTTCAATATGTATTTCATCACGTCATATATACAATCGCACCTTGGATACCTTGATAATTATAGACAATCGTGATTGACTTGATTATTACTCTAGTTTGACAATACATATGCCATCACTCATGAGATTGGCATACAAAATTTTGAATCATGCTTAGGAACATAGACTAAGATAATGCTAACTGATTGTCATGTGATATCGTCACTTTATGGTTTGTTTGCTCATTGTCCTCGATCTCACTTTCCTCTTCAGTCATATAATTTAGATCTCGACCAAGTTAATAGTTGAGTAGGATTATCTTCATCATAGTTGAGAAAATCAAGCCTCCTATCCATAGTTAATTTTTACCAATCTGCCTATACATAAAGAACACCATTTTGACACGTGAGTTAGTGAACATTTCTATACCAAGAATAAATTACTAAGGGTTCATTCTAAGCTCTTTAGTCACTTGTCCTTAAGGTAGTCTCTTCTCGCATTTGTACTTCATATGTCTCACAATTATATCGTTTATAGCTACATAAATCCTACTAAATCTAGCCTATAACTCCTTTCTTGTCCATCTCTATCACTTTCAAGTTCTTTCTCCTTACTATGAAAGACGTTTAACGATGGAAAGTGTTTCAATCATTCCTTATCTATATTTTACTTTATTTTTCAATTAGAGTTTCCTCATAGGGAAACATCCTTCCTGGTGAGCAAGCAATTGTTAAACTAATTAATGCATTTCAAGATGTGAGCTACCATTTAGAAAACTCACCTCTCTTACAAGGGGATTGTGCATAATACACCACGACAGTCCATTGCAGTCTCTACTACCAATAAATTTATGGGTGAAAGTTTTGGCCTTTTTCGAAGGGATACCCCATTTTATCACAACATTCTTTCATTCATTTTTCTTAGTCAACTAGCGGTATCTAAGGTACTTGTCACTTATTATACTAAAATTATCAATCCTTCATAAGATATACATGAACTCCACTACTTTAGTATGATTAATTCAACTCAACAATTAAACATGATTTGACCTGACATCACATTCGTCAATAGAAACTGGTCGATATACCCCATCACACATTATGATATAAAACCAAGATCATGATATTTCATTTATCATTCCAAACTCGAGTTCTAGGTTCACAACATAGGCCCACTTATAGTATACCATATGACCACACCAACCTAGGTAATTGATTAAAAACAATCTATAACTATTATGGTGGTAGACTTGGCACTACACCCTCTCTAGGGTCAATACTTTCCCACTCACACTTAACTGTAGAAGCAACCCAAGTGCATAAGCTATGCTCATAACCTAGCACACCACACCGAATTCTCCATTAACTATGTAATATTTTCTAGCCAATGGTAATTCGTTACATGACCCTTCCTCTATGGAGAATAAGTATGACCAGAAAAAACATAGATATTCTCATACACAAAACATATAATACACAAAAATTAAGAGCATAACACATCATTGGTTGTTTATGATAATCATAATTATTAAGGAGACCGTAAAATTCGTTGACCTCCCCATGAAACCAACCCTTCGCTAACTTGTAAGTGGTCAATGACTTTCTTGTAACAATGATGTGTCCTTCACTCTTATCATTACTAAGGTTAGATTCTCCCTTGTGATCAATACAAACCATGCTTATGACTATGTTTTCATGAACTTTACTAAATACCTTCCACAAAAGTCATACATAACACAATGTTTCCCTCTTCAACAAATTATTTTCTAGGTTACAAGATTTGTTTCAATGTACATCATTAACCTTAAAATATATCAAATTGGACTTTAATTATAATCTACACTTTCACTTTTCTATTCCACACTCTAGCAACTAGATTCCATATTCTAGCTTGAAATGGTTGCCTAAATATACACTTATAGTTGTCGTCTTGCTCACAATGCCATGCATTTTTGCAATTCTTTGATTGCATTAAACTTCCTCATATGATCCACTCTTATAATAACTTAGGATGAATGTTAAATTTTTCTTTTTATTTATTTTATTACTATTATAACAAAAGCAACAAATATTATTATATTAAATGTAACAACTATTGATATTGTACAAGTAATGTGAATAATAAAGTATAAAATAAATAATGATGAAATTGCCTTTATTATTTATTATTCTTAATTC
>ML780730.1:569575-590340 GCA_009831015.1 Picea engelmannii
AATTATTTTTTTTTCTTTAATCAACACAACACTTTTAACTTTTATTTTTATACGTTTATAGATTACATTTATTATTGTATAAATTACTTTTCTATTATATATTTTAATTATATTATTATCCACTTTTTTTTTATACCTATTCATTCCACTTATCTTGAGAAAAGAAACACTTGTATTTTCTCACAGGAAATTAATAGGTTGGTCAAGTGGCGTATTATTTAAACAAGATAATTAAGTCGCCTCTCTGAGTCTTGGCTTAATGTTTTAAGAAGATAATTTCACCACGTCATAGTTGTAAGAAATTAACGAAACATATATTTTCCATGTTTTTTGTTTCTCATGATTTAATTACTCAAATTATCGTTCTGCTTGTTGCAATTCAAGTTTGCAGAAATTATCGTTTGGCTTATGGCACTTCCTGCCTATGGAGTTGCTCATGGAGCCACATACCAACATAAAGAGATTGAAGAACGGATCTGTCTCCTGCACAATGTATCTGTCACCGACACAACACCTATAGCATGGATGATGTCGGTCAGGGGTGCAAGAATAACAATTCCCAATGTGATCATTCTACCCATCTCCAGAGAAACATAAAAGTGGCACAAAAGTCAATGGAAGATAAGTAGATGCTACCAGAAATTTATTATCCATTCAATACTTATTAATTTGACCTATGTCCCCTCTTTTACATGTTAGAGTGCATCTCATGTAACCTGCACAAAGGTTCCATGTGCACCATCTATGTCCAAATCAAGCCCATTAAGGAAAGTGCCTACAAATGCTGTCCCTTGCACACTCAACTATAGAAGGCATTATCGGCTGACAAGATCACTCCCACAACCGGACTGGAAATTCAAATAAAAGATGTTGATACAGTCTTAGTACCTAGCCATTTGTGCATTAAATACTCATAAGTGCATTGTCTATAGGTAATCCATCTACGCTAGAGGTAGTTGCACCCATTTCCAAAGCATGCAGTCACTTGCTATATCACTATGACATTCAATTAATGTAAATCTTTATCCATGATTTTTCCTTCTGCGTCTTTTCATAGAGGTGACATTGGTAAGTGTGAGCTGACCTAGTCTCTAGGGTAGGTAGATAAAGACAAGGTTGCCTTGACCAATCAACAATCCCTTAGCGATTAAAGGGGATCATGTCACTAGGAAAGGGGATTGAAACATATATTCTTCGTTTTAGTCTCTGGCGAATAAGCACATAACTATAGATACGAGAAGCAAGGATGCAGTCCTCCGATATTCCTTCAAATATGATCATTTATATCAACAATATCCATGAGAAAACCAAGTCAGATGAGTTCAAAAGTCTTTGTATGTAATTTTCTCTCAATTTGGAAAAATTGTAGATGTTATTTCTCTCAAAACTCTGAAGCATCGGGGTCAGGCATGGGTTGTTTTTGATGAAGTCTCTGCTGCTACTAATGCACTACGGAAAATGCAAGGTTTTCCCTTCTATGATAAACCAATGAGAATACAGTATGCTAAGAAAAATTTAGATGCCATTGCAAAGGCTGATGCACTTATGTCCCTAGGGAAAAATGAAGGAGACAAGATGAGAGAGTTGAAAGGAAGCGCAAGGAACAACATCATGAAACTCAACAACCTGGGGTGATTCCCAATGCAACATACCCATCTTTTGGGACTACTCTAGAAAGAAATCTATCGGATCCTCCATATATGTCATCTCCAACAACAATTTCCTGTCCTGGGCATATATGTCATCTCCAACAAGAATATCTTGTCTTGCTTCTACAAGATGTGTAACGGCAGACAAAGTAGCCATCCCACTAGAGAAACAAAATGCTCGATCGACACCATCTAACTTCGCTAACAGATCTTCCAATGAATCCCGAGTAAGATTTCCACTTCTAATATAATCATCTGGACCATTATCTGTGGTAGAAGGCTGCTTGAAAGTTGCAGTCTGGTAGAGAGGTGTGCTTAGAGCACCATATGGGTCAAAAGAATTGCTGAAGTTCAAAAGAATTATAGAAATACTCAACTCTTTTTCTCGCACAACATTTTCACATAAAGAAGCCGATGAATCCTCCGCAATGCAATCTGTGTCATTGTTAACAACAATAACCATTATAAGTTGAAGCTCCCTGTCGCTGCTGCCCCTTGCCGATACAATTGTAAAGTTGTGATTTCTACACAACTCCTGAGACCAATGGGATCTACTCGAAGGTAGGTTGTAGATAAAGCCTTGGCCGATTTGTGAATTGTGTTGCTTCAATCCATGCATTACCAGGTTCTGCGATGCGGCCATGGCCATGGATTGCTAAGAAATTGAAGACTTGAAACTCTCCAGCTTGGGTTTGCAGAGAACCGAGCCCATGTATGTAACACCCATCTAGCTATGGTGCACCAATTCTAATTCAGGGCTTACGGAAAACCAAGAATGAAGATATGGCTAAGTTTCATGCAGAGGTAGCGCAACTCAAAATAAAATTTAAGAAGTTCTACATCAGACATATTGACAGGGTTGATATCGGTTGTCTTTTCATATTTTAAATAACGGGAATTCAATTATGATGTTGATGCTCTAGAGAATGCTGCTATTAATCTTCCAAATGGTGAATGTCTTTCAAGTAAAGTTGGTGCCAATGGATGTAGTGCATAACAACTAGTTAGATAGATTGTTCTTTGGAATTTAATGTGTTTTTTGTGGCTTCATTAAACTCTCAGAGTTAAAAGTTTGTGCAAACAACATGATGTCTCAACATGGGTGCCAAACTTCGATTTTATCAATAAGAACTGAAGAAGCAACAAAATTTTGTGCAGACAATACGTGATGTGTTTACATGGATGCCAGATTTGGATTTGAACAATAACTACTGGAGCAACAACATACCCAGTATGGATAGACTTCAAAAAATATCCATTCCCATCGGAAAGTTACAGTTTTGTGAACCAGCGACTGTTTTGGTGATTGAGTTATGTTGTGGATCTATTTGACAAAGATATTTCCACTATCTGGTCACTGTCTATTGTTTTCTTCCATTTTGTTTCTCACCAAACAAGAACTCTCCCAGATCAATCATGAACAACAATCAAGAGAAGCTATGATAAGTGATGGATTCTGACTTCATCTTTACTTTCTGAGCTAATTTGTACTCTTCTTCGTGGAGTTGAGGTATAGAGGTGGCCTGCCATGTAACAACCCAAATTGGGTTACATATTTAAAAAGATAAAATCTCAGTGTTCTGGGTGGTCAAGCCGAGGTTTCAGTTTGAAACTGGGCTCTGATACCATATGTAACACCCATCCAAGATGTTAAACAATTAATTCTTCATTTTATACATACACAATAACAACTTTGCTTTAACATAATTTCATTTCATTGACACATTTCTTCTACATTTGCTCAACGATAAATCTAAACAGCATGATGAAATAATTAATAGGTTAACTCTAAGATTTACAACTTAAAACAAAAGTATACTCAAAATATCAACATCAAATACCACTGAAAAATACCTCTTCCTTAGTTTGTCGAAGCTCATCGATTGTAATGTAGTCCTAGGAGCCTCCTATCATTCTTTTCCCGCATTACCAGAGTGAAACAACGAAATCCTCCCTGCCAACTAAGAGCCTAGATAACTCCCTAGATCCAAGAAACATTTTGGTTTCTTGTCCCTCCGTTCCCGTGACTCCAAGAACAGCAAAGCACAAATGCTCAAAGAAAACTATCACAAGAATTATATCTTCCAAGAATTTCACAACCTCTCACCATGCTCAAACCTCTCCATCCTCCTCCTCCTCTCTACTTCTTCTCCCTATTTATCAAGTTTCCATACACACTTCCCCAAGTCTCCTCAACCCCCTCATTATTATCCATCAACCTCCCTTATCTAGATATTTTGGGAAAATATTAAAATAAAACTAAATATAAATGACTTGCATTAAACAACAATAAATAAAATAAAAAGTCTTTATTCTCATGCCAAATAATAAATGTTATTTGATAATTTTCCCCAAAATGTACATAACACCCCACCATGCTCATTTAATTCATCACACCCACCATTTATCAAAGTCAAAAGGGTATTTAATGCTTCTAGATATGTGTATGCAATATAATTTACATATTCAATAAACATTCAATTAAATAGTTAATAATTTACTTTAATAATTAATACATTAATTACTTATACTAGTGTACATGGGTAGGGTATGTGTCCATAGCTAGCGGACACATATCTCATGCATGTACTAATGATAAACAATCATTGCCTCTAGTGCATAGTTCCTATATGATCACCAAGACACGGAGGACAATAGATCAAGTAATGCATCATTTAATAATCTTAACAAACTAAATTACACAAATTCATCAATTACTCATTGTCACACTTAAAATTTGAATAGGAAATCAAAGAGGGTTTTAAACATTGTAGGAATGAAGTGAGTAAACAATAGTGTCATCTCTAATCCCCAATCGGTATTCTCAACTAATATCGAAGCATCCTTCCTTCTTAACCTACTTTCATCTTCCATCCTATCCTTTCCTCTATTGGAATAAGATTGAGCGTCAACTATATTGACCTAACTCCAGATAGAACCCATAAGCGGAAGTGTCATACATCTCAACCAAGCTTCCCCAATAGGAAACTAGCAGTTGCCATCACACATCTAGGGGAGCGTGACTTCACACAACCCTCCCACCTCTCTAGGTTTTAGAGGATAAACGGTGGGAAATACCTCCACCCCTCCTTATAGAACTAGGGTCAACACCGTATATCGATCCATACTGTGCAACTACTGTTCTTAGAGTCACGTCATCAAACAATCACTCTGGGAAAGTTGTGTGTCCTGTCAAAACCACACTCACCACAAATCATAGCAATATTTTGAATCATAAATTAAATAATAAGTACCACATATAGCATATACTATCTTCTTTATGTCTACGACATCCAAGTCACCTCAACACTATAATCATTTGTGATGGCGCTGACTGCTGGGCACCTACCTCAGCAGGTCCCGCACCTGACCTCCCAGTCTTAAGTATCGTTTTAATTTCCCTTTCCCAAGATGAATTAGCTCTTTCGATTCCCACTGCAATCTCTATTAAACATGGATGCACAGGTCCTTCCTTTATCTTCACGGCCCGAATGCGACCGTGAACATTTTTCCCACAGGAAATGCAAACTTCGGGTGTCGGGGTTTTCTGATTCTCGTTGACGAGAACCTCTGTCTTCTCGATCTCCTGATCTCCGATATCTCGATTCGTCGAAATGGATTTAGCTTTAGTTAGGCCCCCTGGAATATACCTTTGGTCCACATGACCTCCCCTTATATGGTTGCAGTCCCTTTCGGGGTTTCACGACTCAAGCGCCCGAACTCTTGGTCTCTCGACTCCCGAAGTGCCGATTTTTGAAATACCGAAATGGCCTTGCCTTTCGGGATTTTCCCCAAAAACCTAGATTGTTGCCATGCATCCCCTCGAGATGGACGGTCCTTGTCGTTTCGTGATTTCGGGTTTTCAAACACCGAAATGCCTATGGGTTCTTTCCCTTGGAACTCCCGAAGTTCCGATTCCGGACCTTCAATATGACGAAGTGACGTCAGCTAGCCCCACAATGGATATTTCCACCTTGTCGAGGTTTTTGACTTCGCATTTCCAAAATGAGTGTACTTCCTGTCCTCAGGATTCGTGAAACGCCGAATCTCGAAATGCCGAAATGGCTCTCCTATCGGGATTTTTCCTGAATTCTTGAATTTTCGCCACCTATCCTCCTATGATGGAAGGTCCTCAATCATTTCGTGATTTCATGAAATCAAATGCAAAAATGCTCTGGCATCCTGTCCTCTTGATCCCCGAAATCCTGACATGCAAAATGCCGACAGACTCTTAGTCTCCGCCACGTCTCCCAACTGATGGACGACTCAGATCTGTTTCGGGGTTTTCATCCTGGAGATTCTAGATCCCCTGTCATCAAGACTTCCGATATCCCAATATGTGAAACTCTAATGGAAAATTCCTTTCGGGACTCTTACCTTGTAGTGTCCTGACCTCTCGACGTCAGAATCCCCAATTTCCTGAATGCCGATGTCCCGACGCCTTTCGGGACTTTCTCTCTGCTTGCATATTGGGTTGCATATTTAAAAAGATAAAATCTCAGTGTTGTGGGTGGTCAAGCCCATGTTTCAGTTTTGAATCTGGGTTCTGATACCATATGTAACACCCATCCAGGATGTTAAACAATTAATTCTTCATTTTATACATACACAATAACGACTTTGCTTTAACATAATTTCATTTCATTGACACATTTCTTCTACATTTTCTCAACGATAAATCTAAATAGCATGATGAAATAATTAATAGGATAACTCTAAGATTTACAACTTAAAACAAAAGTATATTCAAAATATCAACATCAAATACCACTGAAAAATACCTCTTCCTTAGTTTGTCGAAGCTCATCGATAGTAATGTAGTCCTAGGAGCCTCCTATCATTTTTTTCCCGCATTACCAGAGTGAAACAACGAAATCCTCCCTGCCAACTAAGAGCCTAGATAACTCCCTAGATCCAAGAAACATTTTGGTTTCTTGGCCCTCTGTGCCCGTGACTCCAAGAACAACAAAGCACAAATGCTCAAAGAAAACTATCACAAGAATTATATCTTCCAAGAATTTCACAACCTCTCATCATGCTCAAACCTCTCCATCCTCCTCCTCCTCTCTACTTCTTCTCCCTATTTATCAAGTTTCCATACACACTTCCCCAAGTCTCCTCAACCCCCTTATTATTATCCATCAACCTCCCTTATCTAGATATTTTGGGAAAGTATTAAAATAAAACTAAATATAAATGACTTGCATTAAACAACAATAAATAAAATAAAAAGTCTTTATTCTCATGCCAGATAATAAATGTTATTTGATAATTTTCCCCAAAATGTACATAACACCCCACCATCCTCATTTAATTCATCACACCCACCATTTATCAAAGTCAAAAAGGTATTTAATGCTTCTAGATATGTGTATGCAATATAATTTACATATTCAATAAACATTCAATTAAATAGTTAATAATTTACTTTAATAATTAATACATTAATTACTTATACTAGTGTACATGGGTAGGGTATGTGTCCATAGCTAGAGGACACATATCTCATGCATGTACTAATGATAAATAATCATTGCCTTTAGTGCATAGTTCCTATATGATCACCAAGACACGTAGGACAACAGATCAAGTAATGCATCATTTAATAATCTTAACGAACTAAATTACACAAATTCATCAATTACTCATTGCCACACTTAAAATTTGAATAGGAAATCAAAGAGGGTTTTAAACATTGTAGGAACCAAGTGAGTAAACAATAGTGGCATCTCTAATCCCCAATCGGTATTCTCAACTAACATTGAAGCATCCTTCCTTCTTAACCTACTTTCATCTTCCATCCTATCCTTTCCTCTATTGGAATAAGATGGAGCGTCAACTATATTTACCTGACTCCAGATAGAACCCATAAGTGGAAGTGTCATACATCTCGACCAAGCTTCCCCAACAAGCAACTAGCAGTTTCCATCACACGTCTAGGGGAGCGTGACTTCACACAACCCTCCCACCTCTCTAGGTTTTAGAGGATAAACGGTGGGCAATGCCTCCACCCCTCCTTATAGAACTAGGGTCAACACCGTATATCGAGCCATACTGTGCAACTACTGTTCTTAGAGTCATGTTATCAAACAATCACTCTGGGCAAGTTGTGCGGCCTGTCAAAACCACACTCACCACAAATCATAGCAATATTTTGAATCATAAATTAAATAATAAGTACCACATATAGCATATACTATCTTCTTGATGTCTACGACATCCAAGTCACCTCAACACTATAGTCGTTTGTGATGGCGCTGACTGCCGGGCACCTACCTCAGAAGGTCCTGCACCTGACCTCCTGGTCTTAAGGATCGTTTTAATTTCCCTTTCCCAAGATGAATTAGCTCTTTCGATTCCCACTGGAATCTCTATTAAACCTAGATGCACAGGTCCTTTACCTTCACGACCCGAATGCGACCGTGAACATTTTTCCCACAGGAAATGCAAACTTCGGGTGTCGGGGTTTTCTGATTCTCGTTGACGAGAACCTTTGTCTTCTCGATCTCCTGATCTCTGATATCCTGATTCGCCGAAACGGATTTAGCTTCAGTTAGGCCCCCTGGGATATACCTTTGGTCCACATGACCTCCCCTTATATGGTTGTAGTCCCTTTCGGGGTTTCGTGACTCAAGCGCCCGAACTCTTGGTCTCTCGACTCCCGAAGTGCCGATTTTCGAAATACCGAAATGGCCTTTCCTTTCAGGATTTTCCCTGAAAACCTAGATTGTTGCCATGCATCCCCTCGATATGGACGGTCCTCGTCGTTTCGTGATTTTGGGTTTTGAAACACCGAAATGCCTATGGGTTCTTTCCCTTGCAACTCCCGAAGTTCTGACTCCCGACCTTCGATATGACGAAGTGACGTCAACTGGCCCCACAATGGAGATTTCCACCTTGTCGAAGTTTCGGACATCACATTTCCAAAATGCGCGTACTTCCTGTCCTCAGGATTCACGAAATGTCGAATCCTGAAATGCCGAAATGGCTCTCCTATCGGGATTTTTCCCGAATTCTTGGATTTCCACCACGTGTCCTCCTATGATGGACGGTCCTCAATCATTTCGCGATTTCACGAAATAAAATTCCAAAATGCTCCGGCATCCTATCCTCTTGATCCCCGAAATCCCGACATCCAAAATGCCGACAGACTCTTAGTCTCCGCCACGTGTCCCAACTGATGGACGACTCAGATCTGTTTCGGGGTTTTCATCCTGGAGATTCTCGATTCCCTGTCATCAAGACTTCTGATATCCCAATATGTGAAACTCTGATGGAAAATTCCTTTCGGGACTCTTACCTTGTAGTGTCCTGACCTCTCGACGTCAGAATCTCCAATTTCCCGAATGTCGATGTCCCGACGCCTTTCGGGACTTTCGACGACTGACGGGTATCTAAGTGAGGTCTGAAGGCTCACAATATTCTAAGCTTGAACCTTTGGAAACGGTCATAACCCCCTTGCTTCTCTGTCAGATCGGATGGCTGACGGGTGTTCTAAGAAATATCCAATGGTTCATATCGATTCTCCTGTGTGTTCCTCCGCTGCACTACCTCCTGGACGTGGAAACCTTCAACGGTCCAGATCTCTTCGGATCATTCAATGGAAGTTGTTTCTCCTCCCGAGTTCTGACGCTTTTCTTCCCATCCTTGGAAGAGTTCCAAATTCACAAGGCCTCGACCTTGAATTATTTTCTCTGCGAGCTCCTTTACTTTGAGTTCTCACCTGCCCGTGTAAAAATGCTATCCCTCCTGATCTTTTCTTCAAATCCTTGGAGATTTTTGACCTCTGCGCTCCTGAAGAGTCTTCGCACATGAAAGTACTATCAGTCCTGAGCTTTACTCACGAAATCAGACCTCTAAGGGATTTTACTCTTCTTCCTTCTCCTGTAGATGGAGAAATATGATTCCCTCCTGGCACTCCTTTGCTCAAGAAACCTCTTGCTAAGTCTTTTAGGGTGTTCAACAACCCTACAGAGATCCTTCCTCTTGGACTCTTCTACTAATTCCAGAACTCAAAAAGTTCTTTTCTCCTATGCTTATCTACACATCTACTCAATGCCCTCCTGGCAGAGTATTTTCTCACAGAACATCCAACAGTTATGTCTTCTGTGTACTCCTTACACCTGCTCAATGCCCTCCTAGAAAATCTTCTTATAACTCCTCAGAGATTCTGTCTGCAACTATGTTTTCTCATACACAACCTTGCCTCCAAGGTATTCAACAACCTTGAGGTCTTCCTCTGAATTGTTGATTTCAACTTCTGTGCCCACTTTGCATGCCTCTGTTTGACTCCGCAGAGTTCAGAAATGCACCCTCTGTGCACGGCTATCAGAACCCGCAGCATTCTGTCACACCCTCCTGGTGTGAAGCCTCAAGACCTCTCAAGCTTGAAGACAAAACAACTCTTGCAAATGCATAAACATAACACACATTCACAGCATATAAAGAACACTCACATACATTCATTTAACACAGAAATATGCAGGAAAAACTGTTGTTCGTATTAAAATGGCAAATGCCTGTTTGTACAAGGTGTTCCTGAGCAAGGCCTGTAATAAGGTCTCGGCTCCTTCTCTCTTATGCTCTCTACTCGATCTATCATTCTACTAACTCTTTCCAAAATGAGATCCAAAATTGATCTTTTACGTGAGGGGGCTCTTTGAGCTCTTCCCTCCAATCTACCTACCCTATTCAATTACATTGAATGGGTTGTCTAGTCCACAAATCGGATCTAGATCTCAGCCTTCAAAGAATTAAAGGCCTATCTATCTACAACCTGTGTGCATAGCATGGCCCCATGGCTCGACAACCTACAACATTAAATTACATTCAAATTCAAAAATGGAATATGAGCGCTGCGGCTCTCTTCAGCATTGAATGTACGCGCTGACGTGGTTGGCTGGCTGGCTGGATGACATGGAGAGATGCTCCTGCATCAATTTGGCTATCACATAGCTCATTAACCTGTAAGTTAATCCACCAATAACTTATATATATGCATATACATAATAATTTCATATAAGGATCCATATATGTATTGACGTTCAATTTAGGAAATGCATGTTTATGTTTCTCATGTCTAGCATCTGTTATGCATTCATATCATAACTTGAACTAGTATCCATGTACCTAAATTCCACATTTTAACTTGCATGTTTAAACAAATCAAAGAGATATCATCATCATGAGTATATAACAATGAAAATAATATCATGCAACATATAAAAATATGTACATATCTCAAATATTTATCTCAATCTAATTGAGCGCAAACAAATGTTAAGAATTGAATTACTAAGATCAGTAAACAGTCCATCTTCTAACTCCCTAAAGGTCAGGATATCGGGCGCTACATACACCCACCCTTCAAGAAACTGCATCCTGGAGTTATGCTCATTCACAATATGAGTAGAATTTATGACACAACTTCTATTTGTCTTTCATGATAGAAAACCTTGTGTTATATTGGTCCCATTGGACCAAGACTTGATTACAACTTGTTGAGGCTATTAATATATTGATTGTAACTATGCCTATTTAGTAGGCATTTTACTATGGCTTGACTCTATTTTATTACCATTGGTAATTAAATTAATGAATGTACATGTTTCTCTTGTAGATTTATTCTTCCTAAGTTTCATATAGGAGCCTCGTATTTAGAGTATAGTCTATTGGTTTGGTCCCTAGTTAGAACCTTAGCTTATCATCCGTTATTTAGTTAAGTGAGTCCTATATTGAGTTCAAAATATATTTCATGATGTCATATATACAATCCCACCTTCGATACCTTGATAATTATAAACAATCGTGATTGACTTGATTATTACTCTAGTTTGACAATACATATGCCATCACTCATGAGATTGGCATACAAAAGTTTGAATCATGCTTAGGAACATAGACTAAGATAATGCTAACTAATTGTCATGTGGTGTTGTCACTTTATGGTTTGTTTTCTCATTGTCCTCAATCTCACTTTCCTCTTCAGTCATATAATTTAAATCTCGAACAAGTTAATAGTTGAGTAGGATTATCTTCATCATAGTTGAGAAAATCATGCTTGCTATCCATAGTTAATTTTTACCAATGTTCCTATACATAAAGAACACCATTTTGACACGTGAGTTAGTGAACATTTCTATACCAAGAATAAATTACTAAGGGTTCATTCCAAACTCTTTAGTCACTTGTCCTTAAGGTATTCTCTTCTCACATTTGTACTTCGTATGTCTCACAATTATATCGTTTATACCTACATAAATCCTACTAAATCTAGCCTATAACTCTTTTCTTATCTATCTCTATCACTTTCAAGTTCTTTCCCCTTACTATGAAAGAAGTTTAATGATGGAAAGTGTTTTCATCATTCCTTATCTATATTTTATTTTATTTTTCAATTAGAGTTTCTTCATAGGGAAACATCCTTCTTGGTGAGCAAGCAGTTGTTAAACTAATTAATGTATTTCAATATGTGAGCTACCATTTAGAAAACTCACCTCTCTTACAAGGGGCTTGTGCATAATAAGCCACGACTCTCCATTGCGGTATCTACTACCAATAAATTTATGGGTGAAAGTGTTGGCCTTTTCCCAAGGGATACCCCATTTTATCAAAGCATTCTTTCATTCATTTTTCTTAGTCAACTAACGTTATCTAAGGTACTTGTCACTTGTTACACTAAAATTATCAATCCTTCATAAGATATACATGAACTCCACTACTTTAGTATGATTAATTCAACTCAAGAGTTAAACATGATTTGACCTAACATCACATTGGTCGATATACCCCATCACACATTATGATATAAAACCAAGGTCATGATATTTCATTTATCATTCCAAACTTGAGTTCTAGGTTCACAACATAGGCCCACTTACAGTATACCACATGACCACACTAACCTAGGTAATTGATTAAAAACAATCTATAACTATTATGGTGGTAGACTTAGCACTACACCCTCTCTAGGGTCAATACTTTCCCACTCACACTTAAGTGTAGAAGCAACCCAAGTGCATAAGCTATGCTCATAACCTACCACACCACACCAAATTCTCCATTAACTATGTAATATTTTATAGCCAACGATAATTTGTTACATGACCCTTCCTCTATGGAGAATAAGTATGACCAGAAAAAACATAGATATTCTCATACACAAAAAATATAATACACAAGAATTAAGAGCATAACACATCATTAGTTGTTTATTATAATCATAATTATTATGGAGACCTTAAAATTCCTTGACCTCCCCATGAAACCAACCCCTCACTAACTTGTAAGTGGTCAATGTCTTTCTTGTAATGATGATGTGTCCTTCACTCTTATCATTACTAAGGTTATATTCTCCCTTGTGATCAATACAAACCATGGTTATGACTATGTTTTCATGAACTTTACTAAATACCTTCCCCAAAAGTCATACATAACACAATGTTTCCCTCTTCAACAAATTATTTTCTAGGTTACAAGATTTGTTTCAATGTACATCATTAACCTTAAAATAGATCAAATTGGACTTTAATTATAATCTACACTTTCACTTTCCTATTCCACACTCAAAGAACTATATTCCATATTCTAGCTTGAAATGGTTGCCTAAAACTACACTTATAGTTGTCGTCTTGCTCACAATGCCATGCATTTTTACAATTCTTTGATTGCATTAAACTTCCTCATATGATCCACTCTTATAATAACATAGGATGAATGCTAATTTTTTTTTTGTATTTATTTTATTATTATTATAACAAAAGTAACAAATATTATTATAACAAATGTAACAAATATTATTATATTAAATGTAACAACTATTGATATTGTACAAGTAATGTGATTAATAAAGTATAAAATAAATAATGATGAAATTGTCTTTATTATTTATTATTCTTAATTCACATACTTTATATATATACAATAACATACCTCGTACGTTATTATTTCACTTACTTTTCATTATTACTTAATTCATATTTAATTAATTTTTTTTCTTTAATCAACACAACACTTTTAAGTTTTATTTTTATACTTTTATAGATTACATTTATTATTGTATAAATTACTTTTCTATTATATATTTTAATTATATTATTATCCACTCTTTTTTTTATACCTATTCATTCCACTTATCTTGAAAGTAGAAACGCTTGTATTTCCTCACAGGAAATTAATAGGTTGGTCAAGTGGCATATTATTTTAACAAGATAATTAAGCCACCTCTCCAAGTCTTGGCTTAATGTTTTAAGAAGATAATTTCACCACGTCATAGCTATAAGAAATTAGCGAAACATATATTTTCCATGTTCTTTGTTTCTCATGATTTAATTACTCAAATTATTGTTCTTATTGTTGCACTTCAAGTTTGCATAAATTATCATTTGGCTTATGGCACTTCTTGCCTGTGGAGTTGCTCATGGAGCCACATAGCAACATAAAGAGATTGAAGAATGGATTTGTCATTGACACAACACCTATAGCATGGATGATGTCGGTCAGGGGTGCAATAATAGAAATTCCCAATGTGGTCATTCTACCCATCTCCAAAGAAACATAAAAGTGTCACAAAAGTCAATGGAAGATAAGTAGATGCTGCCAGAAATTTATTATCCATTCAATACTTATTAATTAGACCTACGTCCTCTCTTTTACGTGTTAGAGTGCATCTTACGTAACCTGCACAAAGGTTCCATGTGCACCATCTATGTCCAAATTGATCCCACTAAAGAAAGTGCATGCAAACGTTGTCGCTCACACACTCAACTATAGAAGGCATTATCGGCTGACAAGATGACTCCCACAACCATACTGGAAATTCAAATAAGAGATGTTGATACAATCTTTGTACCCAGCCATTTGTGCATTAAATACTCATAAGTGAATTGACTATAGGTAATCCATCTGTGCTAGAGGTAGTTGCACCCATTTCCAAAGCATGCAGTCACATGCTATATCACTATGGCATTCAATTCATGTAAATCTTTATCCATGATTTTTCCTTCTGCGTCTTTTCATAGAGGTGACATTGGTAAGTGTGAGTTGACCTAGTCTCTAGGGTAGGTAGATAAAGACAAGGTTTCCCTGACCAATCAACAATCCCTTAGCGATTGAATGGGGTCATGTCACTAGGAAAGGAGATTGAAACAAATATTCTCCGTTTTAATCTCTGGTGAAGCAGCACATAACTACATATACGAGAAGCAAGGATGAAGTCCTCCGATATTCCTTCAAATATGACCATTTATATCAACAATATCCATGAGAGAACCAAGTTAGACCAGCTCAAAAGTCTCTGTATGTAGTTTTCTCTCAATTTGGAAAAATTGTAGATGTTATTGCCCTCAAAACTTTGAAGCATCGGGGTTAGGCATGGGTTGTTTTTGATGAAGTCTCTGCTGCTACTAATGCACTCCGGCAAATGCAAATCTTTACCTGCTATGATAAACCAATGAGAATACAATATGCTAAGAAAAATTCAGATTCCATTGCAAAAGATGATGGCACTTATGTCCCTAGGGGAAAATGAAGGAGACAAGATGAAAGAGTTGAAAGGAAGCGCAGGGAACAACATCATGAAACTCAACAACCTGGGGTGATTCCCAATGCAACATACCCATCTTTTGGGACTACTCTAGAAACAAAACTATCAGAGCCTCCATATATGTCATCTCCAGCAACAATTTCCTATCCTACACATATATGTCATCTCCAGCAACAATTTCCTGTCCTACTTCTACAAGATGTGTAATGGCAGACAAAGAAACCATCCCACTAGTGAAACAAAATGCTCGATCGACACCATCTAACTTCACTAATAGATCTTCCAATGAATCTCGAGTAGGATTTCCAGTTCTAGTATAATCATCTGGACAATTCTCTGTGGAAGAAGGTTGCTTGAAAGTTGCAGTCTGGTAGAGAGGTGTGCTTAGAGCGCCATATGGGTCAAAAGAATTGATGAAGTTCACAAGAATTATAGAAATACTCAACTCTTTTTCTCGCACACCCTTTTCACATAAAGGAGCCAATGAATCCTCTACAGTGAAATTTGTGTCATTGTTAACAACAACAGCCATTGTAAGTTGAAGCTCCCTGTCACTGCTGCACCTTTCCGATACAATTGTAAAGCTACAATTTCTACACAACTCCTGAGACCAACGGGATCTACTCGAAGGCGGGTTGTAGATAAAGCCCTGGTCGATTTGTGAATTGCGTTCCTTCAATCCATGCATCCTTCAATCCATGCATTACCAGGTTCTGCGATGCGGCCATGGCCATGGATTGCTAAGCAATTGAAAACCTGAAACTCTCTAGCTTGGGTTTGCAGAGAACCGAGCCCATGTATGTAACACACATCTAGCTATGGTGCACCAATTCTAATTCAGGGTTTATGGAAAACCAAGAATGAAGATATGGATAAGTTGTGTGCAGAGGCAACGCAACTCAAAATAAAATTTAAGAAGTTCTACATTAGACATATTGACAAGGTTGATATCGGTTGTCTTTTCATGTTTTAAATAACAGGAATTCAATTATGAAGTTGATGCTCTATCGAATGCTACTATTAAGATTCCAAATGGTGAATGGCTTTCAAGTAAAGTTTGTGCCAATGGATGTAGTGCATAACAGCTAGTTATATAGATTGTTCTTTGGAATTTAATGAGTTTTGTGTGGCTTCATTAAACTCTCAGAGTTAAAAGTTTGTGCAGACAACATGATGTCTCAACATGGGTTCCAGACATCAATTTTATCAATAAGAACTGAAGAAGCAACAAAATTTTGTGAAGACAATACGTGATGTGTTTACATGGATGCGAGATTTGGATTTTATCAATAACCACTGCAACAACAACATACCCAGTATAGATAGACTTAAAAAAATATTCATTCCCATCGGGAAGTTACAGTTTTGCGAAACAACGACTGTTCTGGTTATTGAGTTATGTTGTGGATCTGTTTGACAAAGAGATTTCCACTATCTGTTCACTGTCTGTTGTTTTTTTCCATTTTTTTTCTCACCAAACAAGAACTCTCCCAGATCAATCATCAAGAGAAATCAAGAGAAGCTATGATAAGTGATGGATTCTTAGTTAATCTTTACTTTCTGAGTTAATTTGTACTCTTCTTCGTGGAGTTGAGATATAGAGGTGGCATGTCATGTAACAACCCAAATTGGGTTGCATATTTAAAAAGATAAAATATCAGTGTTGTAAGTGGTCAAGCCCAAGTTTCAGTTTTGAAACTGGGCTCTGATACCATATGTAACACCCATCCAGGATGTTAAACAATTAATTCTTCATTTTATACATACACAATAACAACTTTTCTTTAACATAATTTCATTTCATTTACACATTTCTTCTACATTTTCTCAATGATAAATCTAAATAGAATGATGAAATAAGTAATAGGTTAACTCTAAGATTTACAACTTAAAACAAAAGTATATACAAAATATCAACAACAAATACCACTGAAAAAATACCTCTTCCTTAGTTTTTTGAACCTCATCGATTGTAATGTAGTCCTAGGCGCTTCCTAGCATTCTTTTCCCGCTTTCCCAGAGTGAAACAACAGAATCCTCCCTGCCAACTAGGAGCCTACCCGAATTCCTATCTCCAAGAAACCTTTCGGTTTCCTGGCCCTCCATGCCCCTGACTCCAAGAACAACAAAGAACAAATGCTCAAAGAAAACTATCACAATAATTATATCTTTCAAGAATTTCACAACCTCTCATCATGCTCAAACCTCTCCATCCTCCTCCTCCTCTCTACTTCTTCTCCCTATTTATCAAGTTTCCATACACACTTCCCCAAGTCTCCTCAAACCCCTCATTATTATCCATCAACCTCCCTTATCTAGATATTTTGGGAAAATATTAAAATAAAACTAAATATAAATGACTTGCATTAAACAACAATAAATAAAATAAAAAGTCATTATTCTCATGCTAGATAATAAATGTTATTTGATAATTTTCCCCAAAATGTACATAACACCCCACCATGCTAATTTAATTCATCACACCCACCATTTATCAAAGTCAAAAAGGTATTTAATGCTTCTAGATATTTGTATGCAATATAATTTACATATACAATAAACATTCAATTAAATAGTTAATAATTTACTTTAATAATTAGTACATTAATTACTTATACTAGTGTACATGGGTAGGGTATGTGTGCATTGCTAGCGGACAAATATCTCATGCATGTACTAACGATAAACAATCATTGCCTCTAGTGCATAGTTCCTATATGATCACGAAGACACGTAGGACAATAGATCAAGTAATGCATCATTTAATAATCTTAACGAACTAAATTACACCAATTCATCAATAACTCATTGTCACACTTAAAATTTCAATAGGAAATCAAAAAGGGTCTTAAACATGGTAGGAACCAAGTAAGTAAACAATAGTGGCATCTCTAATCCCCAATCTGTATTCTCAACTAACATCGAATCATCCTTCCTTCCTAACCTACTTCCATCTTCCATCCTATCCTTTCCTCTGTTGGACTAAGATGGAGCGTCAAGTATATTGACCTAAATACAGATAGAACCTGTAAGCAGAAGTTTCATACATCTCAACCAAGCTTCCCCAACAACCAACTAGCAGTCTCCATCACACATCTAGGGGAGTGTGACTTCACACAACCCTCCCACGACTCTAGGTTTCGGAGGATAAATGGTGGGCAATACCTCCAACCCTCCTTATAGAACTAGGGTCAACACCCTATATTGAGCCATATTGTGCAACTACTGTTCTTAGAGTCACGTCATCAAACAATCACTTTTGGCAAGTTGTGCGTCCTGCGAAAACCACACTCACCACAAATCATAGCAATATTTCGAATCATAAATTAAATAATATGTACAACATATACCATATACTATCTTCTTGATGTCTATGACATCCAATTCAGCTCAACACTATAGTCATTTGGCTATTGCATAGCACATTAACCTGTAAGTTAATCCACCAATGACACATATCTATGCATATACATAATAATTTCATATAAGGATCCATATATGTATTGACGTTCAATTTACGAAATGCATGTTTATTTTTATCATGTCTGGCATCTATTATGCATTCATATCATAACTTGAACTAGTATCCATGTACCTAAATTCCAGATTTTAACTTGCATGTTTAAACAAATCAAAGAGCTATCATCATCATGAGTATATAACAATGAAAATAATATCATGCAACATATAAAAATATGTACATATCTCAAATATTTATCTCAATCTAATTGATCCCAAACAAAAGTTAAGAATTGAATTACTAACATCAGTAAATAGTCCATGTTCTAACTCCCTAAAGGTCAAGATATGGGGCGTTACATACACCCACCCTTCAAGAAACTTCGTCCCAAAGTTATGCTCATTCACAATATGAGTATAATTTATGACACAACTTCTATTTGTCTTTCATGATAGCAAACCTTGTTTTATATTGGTCCCATTGGACCAAGACTTGATTACAACTTGTCGAGGCAAATAATATATTGATTGTAACTACGCATATTTAGTAGGAACTTTACTATGGCTTGACTCTATTTTATTACCATTGGTAATTAAATTAATGAAAGTACATGTTTCTCTTGTAGATTTATTCTTCCTAAGTTTTATATAGGAGCCTCGTATTTAGAGTATAGTCTATTGGTTTGGTCGCTAGTTAGAACCTTAGCTTATCATCAATTATTTAGTTAAGTGAGTCTTATATTGAGTTCAATATGTATTTCATCACATCATATATACAATCCCACCTTGGATACCTTGATAATTATAAACAATCGTGATTGACTTGATTATTACTCTAGCTTGACAACATGGATGATTTTAAGGATGAAAATTTATTTTAAAATGTAAAAACCTTAATGAATCTTACTAATCCGTCATATGCCAACTATAAAATGTTTGGAGATATTTTTTTTTAAATATTCAAATTTCTAAGGATTTTGTATATTTTGTATAAAATTTTGGCGATTTTTAAGGTAAAATAATTTTATCCTATAGAATTTGGGCGAATCATTTTTAGAATAGCAAATATGTTATTGGGAAAAACCATAGAAAATTAGTCCACGAACGAAATTTAGCCCCTAAAATCATCCCTGCTTGACAATACTTATTGCATCATTCATGAGATTGGCATACAAAAGTTTGAATCATGCTTAGGAACATAGACTAAGATAATGCTAACTGATTGTCATGTGATGTCGAGACTTTATGGTTTGTTTTCTCATTGTCCTCGATCTCACTTTCCTCTTCAGTCATATAATTTAGATCTCAACCAAGTTAATAGTTGAGTAGGATTATCTTCATCATAGTTGAGAAAATCATGCTTCCTATCCATAGTTAATTTTTACCAATGTGCCTATACATAAAGAACACCATTTTGACACATGAGTTAGTGAACATTTCTATACCAAGAATAAATTACTAAGGGTTCATTCCAAACTCTTTAGTCACTTGTCCTTAAGGTATTCTCTTCTCGCATTTGTACTTCGTATGTCTCACAATTATATCATTTATACCTACATAAATCCTACTAACTCTAGCCTATAACTCGTTTCTTGTCCATCTCTATCACTTTCAAGTTCTTTCCCCTTACTATGAAATAAGTTTAACGATGGAAAGTGTTTTCATCATTCCTTATCTATATTTTATTTTATTTTTCAATTAGAGTTTCTTCATAGGGAAACATTCTTCTTGGTGAGCAAGCAGTGGTTAAACTAATTAATGCATTTCAAGATGTGAGCTACCATTTAGAAAACTCACCTCTCGTACAAGGGGCTTGTGCATAATAAACCATGACACTCCATTGCGGTCTCTACTACCAATAAATTTACGGGTGAAAGTGTTGGCCTAAATACAAGTGATACCCCATTTTATCAAAGCATTCTTTCATTCATTTTTCTTAGTCAACTAGCGTTATCTAAGGTACTTGTCACCTATTATACTAAAATTATCAATCCTTCATAAGATATACATGAACTCCACTACTTTAGTATGATTAATTCAACTCAACAATTAAACATGATTTGACCTAACATCACATTGGTCGATAGAAACTGGTCGATATACCCCATCACACA
>ML780730.1:593121-614982 GCA_009831015.1 Picea engelmannii
ATGGTGTATTGTGGTGTATTGGTGTAACTCTTATACTATTGTTCATTGCTCATTGGATATAATTGAATGGTTTAAGTATAAGTTGAAAAAGGTTTTTAAATTGTACTGGATACTGATTCACCCCCCTCTCAGTATCAACAAAAGTGGCACAAAAGTCTATGGAAGATAAGTAGATGCTGCCAAAAATTTATTATCCATTAAATACTTATTAATTAGACCTACGTCCTCTCTTTTACGTGTTAGAGTGCATCTCACGTAACCTGCACAAAGGTTCCATGTGCACAATCTATGTCCAAATCGAGCCCATTAAAGAAAGTCCATGGAAACACTGTCCCTCGCACACTCAACTATAGAAGGCATTATCGGCTGACAAGATGACTCCCACAACCAGACTGGAAATTCAAATAAGAGATGTTGATACAGTCTTTGTACCCAACCATTTTTGCATTAAATACCCATAAGTGCATTGACTATAGGTAATGCATTTGCGCTGGAGGTAGTTGCACCCATTTCCAAAGCGTGCAGTCACATGCTATATCACTATGACATTCAATTCATGTAAATCTTTATCCATGATTTTTCCTTCTGCGTCTTTTCATAGAAGTGCCATTGGTAAGTGTGAGTTGACCTAGTCTCTAGGGTAGGTATATAAAGACAAGGTTTCCCTGACCAATCAACAATCCCTTAGCGATTAAAGGGGGTCATGTCACCAGGAAAGGGGATTGGAACATATATTCTCCGTTTTAATCTCTAGCGAAGCAGTACATAACTACAGATACGAGAAGCAAGGATGCAATCCTCCGATATTCCTTCAAATATGACCATTTATATCAACAATATCATTGAGAAAACCAAGTTAGACGAGCTCAAAAGTCTCTATATGTAGTTTTCTCTCAATTTGGAAAAATTGTAGATGTTATTTCCCTCAAAACTCTAAAGAATCGGGGTTTGGCATGTGTTGTTTTTTATGAAGTCTCTGCTGCTACTAATGCACTCCAGCAAATGCAAGGCTTTCCCTTCTATGATAAACCAATGAGAATACAATATGCTAAGAAAAATTTAGATGCCATTGGAAAGGTTGATGGAACTTATGTCCCTATGAAAAACGAAGGAGACAAGATGACAGAGTTGAAAGGAAGCGTAGGGAACAACATCATGAAACTCAACAACCTGGGGTAATTCCCAATGCAACATACCCATCTTTTTGGACTTCTCTAGAAATAAATCTATCAGATCCTCCATATATGTCATCTCCAACAACAATTTCCTGTCCTGCACATATATGTCATCTCCAACAACTATTTCCTATCCTGCGCATATATGTCATCTCCAACAACAATTTCCTGTCCTGCTTCTACAATATGTGTAACGACAGATAAAGCAGCCATCCCACTAGTGAAAAAAAATGCTCGATCGACACCATCTAACTTCGCTAACAGATCTTCCAATGAATCCCGAGTAGGATTTCCACTTCTAGTATAATCATCTGGACCATTCTCTGTGGCAGAAGGCTGCTTGAAAGTTGCAGTCTAGTAGAGAGGTGTGCTTAGAGTGCCATATGGGTCAAAAGAATTGCTGAAGTTCACAAGAATTATAGAAATACTCAACTCTTTTTCTCGCACACCATTTTCACATAAAGAAGCTGACGAATCCTTTGCAGCGCAATCTGTGTCATTGTTAACAACAAAAACCATTGTAAGTTGAAGCTCCCTATCGCTACTGCACCTTGTCGATACTATTGTAAAGATGTGATTTCTACACAACTCCTGAGACCAATGGGATCTACTCGAAGGTGGGTTGTAGATAAATTCCTGGTTGATTTGTGAATTGTGTTTCTTCAATCCTTGCATTACCAGGTTCTGCGATGTGGCCATGGCCATGGATTGCTAAGATATTGAAAACCTGAAACTCTCTAGCTTGGGTTTATAGAGAACCGAGCCCATGTATGTAACACCCATCTAGCTATGGTGAACCAATTCTAATTCAGGGCTTATGAAAAAAAAAGAATGAAGATATGGCTAAGTTGTGTGCAGAGGCAGCACAACTCGAAATAAAATTTAAGAAGTTCTACATCGGACATATTGACAGGGTTGATATCGGTTGTCTTTTCACATTTTAAATAACGGGAATTCAATTATGATGTTGATGCTCTAGCGAATGCTGCTATTAAGCTTCCAAATGGTGAATAGCTTTCAAGTAAAGTTGGTGCCAATGGATGTCGTGCATAACAACTAGTTATATAGATTGTTCTTTGGAATTTAACGAGTTTTTGTGTGGCTTCATTAAACTCTTAGAGTTAAAATTTTGTGAAGATAACATGATGTCTCAACATGGGTGCCAGACTTCAATTTTATCAATAACAACTGAAGAAGCAACAAAATTGTGTGCAGACAATACGTGATGTGTTTACATGGATGCCAGATTTGGATTTTATCAATAACCACTGCAACAACAACATACCCAATATAGATAGACTTCAAAAAATATTCATTCCCATTGGAAAGTTACAGTTTTGTGAACCAACGACTATTCTAGTGATTGAGTTATGTTGTGGATCTGTTTGACAAAGAGATTTCCATTATCTGGTCATTGTCTGTTGTTTTCTTCCATTTTTTTTCTCACCAAACAAGAACTCTCCCAGATCAATCATTGAGAGCAATTAAGAGAAGCTATGATAAGTGATGGATTTTGAGTTAATCTTTGTTTTTTGAGTTAATTTGTACTCTTCTTCGTGGAGTTCAGGTATAGAGGTGGCATGCCATGTAACAACCCAAATTGGGTTGCATATTTAAAAAGATAAAATCTCAGTGTTGTGGGTGGTCAAGCCTAGGTTTCAATTTTGAAACTGGGATCTGATACCATATGTAACACCCATCCAGGATGTTAAACAATTAATTCTTCATTTTATACATACACAATAACAACTTTGCTTTAACATAATTTCATTTCATTTACACATTTCTTCTACATTTTCTCAATGATAAATCTAAATAGCATGATGAAATAAGTAATATGTTAACTCTAATATTTACAACTCAAAACAAAAGTATATACAAAATATCAACAACAAATACCACTAAAAAATACCTCTTCCTTAGTTTTTCGAAGCTCATCGATTGTAATGTAGTCCTAGGCGCTTCCTAGCATTCTTTTCCCGCTTTCCCAGAGTGAAACAATTCCTAGCTCTAAGAAACCTTTCAGTTTCTTGGCCCTCCGTGCCCGTGACTCCAAGAATAGCAAAGCACAAATGCTCAAAGAAAACTATCACAAGAATTATATCTTCCAGGAATTTCACAACCTCTCATCATGCTCAAACCTCTCCATCCTCCTCCTCCTCTCTACTTCTTCTCCCTATTTATCAAGTTTCCATACACACTTCCCCAAGTCTCCTCAAGCCCCTCATTGTTATCCATCAACCTCCTTTATCTAAATATTTTGGGAAAATATTAAAATAAAACTAAATATAAATGACTTGCATTAAACAACAATAAATCAAATAAAAAGTCTTTATTCTCATGCTAGATAATAAATGTTATTTGATAATTTCCCCCAAAATGTACATAACACCCCACCATGCTCATTTAATTCATCACACCCACCATTTATCAAAGTCAAAAAGGTATTTAATGCTTCTAGATATTTGTATGCAATATAATTTACATATTCAATAAACATTCAATTAAATAGTTAATAATTTACTTTAATAATTAATACATTAATTACTTATACTAGTGTACATGGGTAGGGTATGTGTGCGTAGCTAGTGGACACATATCTCATACATGTACTAATGATAATCAATCATTGCCTCTAGTGCATAGTTCCTATATGATCACCAAGACACGTAGGACAATAGATCAAGTGATGCATCGTTTAATAATCTTAACGAACTAAATTACACCAATTCATCAATAACTCATTGTCACTTCAATAGGAAATCAAAGAGGATTTTAAACATGGTAGGAACCAAGTGAGTAAACAATAGTGGCATCTCTAATCCCCAATCGATATTCTCAACTAACATTGAAGCATCCTTCCTTCCTAACCTACTTCCATCTTCCATCCTATCCTTTCCTCTGTTGGACTAAGATGGAGCGTCAACTATATTGACCTAACTCCAGATAGAACCCATAAGAGGAAGTGTCATACATCTCGACCAACCTTCCCCAACAGGAAGCTAGCAGTCACCATCACATGTCTAGGGGAGCGTGACTTCACACATCCCTCCCACGACTCTAGGTTTTAGAGGATAAACGATGGGAAATACGTTCACCCCTCCTTGTAGAACTAGGGTCAACAATCTATATCGAGCCATGCTATGCAACTACTATTCCTAGAGTCACGTCATCAAACAAATACTCTGGGCAAGTTGTGCATCCTGTCAAAACCACACTCACCACAAATCATAGCAATATTTCGAATCATAAATTAAATAATAAGTACAAAATATAGCATATACTATCTTCTTGATGTCTACGACATCCTAGTCACCTAAACACTATAGTCATTTGGCTATCGCATAGCTCATTAACCTGTAAGTTAATCCACCAATAACTTATATCTATGCATATACATAATAATTTCATATAATGATCCATATATGTATTGACGTTCAATTTAAGAAATGCATGTTTATTTTTATCATGTCTGGCATCTGTGATGCATTCATATCATAACTTGAACTATTATCCATGTACCTAAATTCCACATTTTAACTTGCATGCTTAAACAAATCAAATAGCTATCATCATCATGAGTATATAACAATGAAAATAATATCATGCAACATATAAAAATATGTACATATCTCAAATATTTATCTCAATCTAATTGAGCCCAAACAAATGTTAAGAATTGAATTACTAAGATAAAAAAACAGTCCATCTTCTAACTCCCTAAAGGTCAAGATATGGGGCATTACATACACCCACCCTTCAAGAAACTTCGTCCCGAAGTTATGCTCATTCACAATATGAGAAGAATTTATGACACAACTTCTATTTGTCTTTCATGATATCAAACCTTGTGTTATATTGGTCCCATTGGACCAAGACTTGATTACAACTTGTCGAGGCTATTAATATCTTGATTGTAACTACGCCTATTTAGTATGCACTTTACTATGTCTTGACTCTATTTTATTACCATTGGTAATTAAATTAATGAAAGTGCATGTTTCTCTTGTATATTTATTCTTCCTAAGTTTCATATAGGAGCCTCGTATTTAGAGTATAGTCTATTGGTTTGGTCCCCAGTTAGAACGCTAGCTTATCATCAGTTATTTAGTTAAGTGTGTCATATATTGAGTTCAATATATATTTCATCACGTCATATATACAATCCCACCTTGGATACCTTGATAATTATAAACAATCGTGATTGACTTGATTATTACTCTAGTTTGAATATACATATGCCATCACTCATGAGATTGGCATACAAAAGTTTGAATCATGCTTAGGAACATAGACTAAGATAATGCTAACTAATTGTCATGTGATGTATTCACTTTATGGTTTGTTTGCTCATTGTCCTCGATCTCACTTTCCTCTTCAGTCATATAATTTAGATCTTGACCAACTTAATAGTTGAGTAGGATTATCTTCATCATAGTTGAGAAAATCATGCTTCCTATCCATAATTACTTTTTACCAATGTGCCTATACATAAAGAAAACCATTTTGACACGTGAGTTAGTGAACATTTCTATACCAAGAATAAATTACTAAGGGTTCATTCCAAACTCTTTAGTCACTTGTCCTCAAGGTATTCTCTTCTCGCATTTATACTTTGTATGTCTCACAATTATATCGTTTATACCTACATAAATCCTACTAACTCTAGCCTATAACTCTTTTCTTGTCCATCTCTAGCACTTTCAAGTTCTTTCCCGTTCCTATGAAAGAAGTTTAACGATGGAAAGTGTTGTCATCATTCCTTATCTATATTTTATTTTATTTTTCAATTAGAGTTTGTTCATAGGGAAACATCCTTCTTGGTGAGCAAGCAGTTGTTAAACTAATTAATGCATTTCAAGATGTGAGCTACCATTTAGAAAACTCACCTCTCTTACAAGGGGCTTGTGCATAATAAACCACGACACTCCATTGCGGTCTCTACTACCAATAAATTTATGGGTGAAAGTGTTGGCCTTTTCCCAAGGGATACCCCTTTTTATCAAAGCATTCTTTCATTCATTTTTCTTAGTCAACTAGCGTTATCTAAGGTACTTGTCACTTATTATACTAAAATTATCAATTCTTCATAAGATATACATGAACTCCACTACTTTAGTATGATTAATTCAACTCAACAATTAAACATGATTTGACCTAACATCACATTGGTCGATAGAAACTGGTCGATATACCCCATCACACATTATGATATAAAACCAAGTTTATGATATTTCATTTATCATTCCAAACTCAAGTTCTAGGTTCACAACATAGGCCCACTTACAGTATACCATATGACCACACTAAACTAGGTAATTGATTGAAAGCAATCTATAACTATTATGGTGGTAGACTTGGCACTACAACCTCTCTAGGGCCAATACTTTCCCACTCACACTTAAGTGTAGAAGCAACCCAAGTGCATAAGCTATGCTCATAACCTAGCACACCACACCAAATTCTCCATTAACTATGTAATATTTTCTAGCTAACGATAATTTGTTACATGACCCTTCCTCTATGGAGAATAAGTATGACCAGAAAAAACATAGATATTCTCATACACAAAACATATAATACACAATAATTAAGAGCATAACATATCATTAGTTGTTTATGATAATCATAATTATTAAGGAGACCTTAAAATTCGTTTACCTCCCCATGAAACCAACCCCTCGCTAACTTGTAAGTGGTCAATGTCTTTCATGTAACGATGATGTGTCCTTCACTCTTATCATTACTAAGGTTAGATTATCCCTTGTGATCAATACAAACCATGCTTATGACTATGTTTTCATGAACTTTACTAAATACCTTCCACAAAAGTCATACATAACACAATGTTGCCCTCTTCAACAAATTATTTTCTAGGTTACAAGATTTGTTTCAATGTACATCATTAACCTTAAAATCTATCAAATTGGACTTTAATTATAATCTACACTTTCACTTTTCTATTCCACACTCTAAGAACTAGATTCCATATTCTAGCTTGAAATGGTTTCCTAAAGCTGCACTTATAGTTGTCGTCTTGCTCACAATGACATGCATTTTTGCAATTCTTTGATTGCATTAAACTTCCTCATATGATCCACTCTTATAATAACTTAGGATGAATGTTAATGTTTTCTTTTTATTTATTTTATTATTATTATAACAAAAGTAACGAATATTATTATAACAAATGTAACAAATATTATTATATTAAATGTAACAACTATTGATATTGTACAAGTAATGTGAATAATAAAGTATAAAATAAATAATGATGAAATTGCCTTTATTATTTATTATTCTTAATTCTCATATATATATATATATATATATATATATCGTACGTTATTATTTCACTTACTTTTCATTATTATTTAATTCATATTTAATTATATTTTTTTCTTTAATCAACACAACACTTTTATCTTTTATTTTTATACTTTTATAGATTACATTTATTATTGTATAAATTACTTTTCTATTATATATTTTAATTATATTATTATAGACTTATTTTTTTATACCTATTCATTCCACTTATCTTGAGAGAAGAAACACTTGTATTTCCTCACAGGAAATTGATAAGTTGGTCAAGTGGTGTATAATTTAAACAAGATAATTAAGCAGCCTCTCTGAGTCTTGTCTTAATGTTTTAAGAAGATAATTTCACCATGTGATAGTTGTAAGAAATTAATGAAACATATATTTTCCATGTTTTTTGTTTCTCATGATTTAATTACTCAAATTATCATTCTGCTTGTTGCACTTCAAGTTTGCAGAAATTATCATTTGGCTTATGGCACTTCTTGCCTGTGGAGTTGCTCATGGAGCCACATACCAACATAAAGAGATTGAAGAACGGATCTGTTACCTGCACAATGGATCTGTCACCGACACAACACCTATAGCATTGATGATGTCGGTCAGGGGTGCAAGAATAACAATTCCCAATGTGATCATTCTACCCATCTCTAGAGAAACATAAAAGTGGCACAAAAGTCAATGGAAGATAAGTAGATGTTTCCAGAAATTTATTATCCATTCAATACGTATTAATTAGACCTATGTCCTCTCTTTTACATGTTAGAGTGCATCTCACATAACCTGCACAAAGGTTCCATGTGCACCATCTATGTCCAAATCGAGCCCATTAAAGAAAGTGCCTGCAAACACTATCCCTCGCACACTCAACTATAGAAGGCATTATCGACTGACAAGATGACTCCCACAACCAGACTATAAATTCAAATAAGAGATGTTGATACAGTCTTTGTACCCAACCATTTGTGCATTAAATACCCATAAGTGCATTGACTATAGGTAATCCATTTGCACTAGAGGTAGTTGCACCCATTTCCAAAGTGTGCAGTCACATGCTATATCACTATGACATCCAATTCATGTAAATATTTATCCATGATTTTTCCTTCTGCGTCTTTTCATAGAGGTGCCATTCGTAAGTGTGAGCTGACCTAGTCTCTAGGGTAGGTAGATAAAGACAAGGTTTCCCTGACCAATCAACAATCCCTTAGCGATTAAAGGGGGTCATGTCACTAGGAAAGGGGATTGGAACATATATTCTATGTTTTAATCTTTGGCGAAGTAGCACATAACTACAGATATGGGAAGCAAGGATGCAGTCCTCTGATATTCCTTCAAATATGACCATTTATATCAACAATATGCATGAGAAAACCAAGTTAGACGAGCTCAAAAGTCTCTGTATGTAGTTTTCTTTCAATTTGGAAAAATTGTAGATGTTATTTCCCTCAAAACTCTGAAGCATCAGGGTCAGGCATGGGTTGTTTTTGATGAAGTGTCTGCTGCTACTAATGAACTCCAACAAATGCAAGGGTTTCCCTTCTATGATAAACCAATGAGAATATAGTATGCTAAGAAAAATTCAGATGCCATCACACAACAGGCAACTAGCAGTCGCCATCACACATCTATGGGAGTGTGACTTCACACAACCCTCCCACGACTCTAGGTTTCAGAGGATAAATGGTGGGAAATACCTCCACCCCTCCTTATAGAACTAGAGTCAACACCCTATATCGAGCCATAATGTGCAACTATTGTTCTTAGAGTCACATCATCAAACAATCACTCTGGGCAAGTTGTGTGTCTTGTCAAATCCACACTCACCACAAATCATAGCAATATTTCGAATCATAAATTAAATAATAAGTACAACATATAGCATATTCTATCTTCTTGATGTCTACTACATCCAAGTCACCTCAACACTATAGTCATTTGGCTATCGCATAGCTCATAACCTATAAGTTAATCCACCAATAACTCATATCTATGCATATACATAATAATTTCATATAAGGATCCATATCTGTATTGACGTTCAATTTAAGAAATGCATGTTTATTTTTATCATGTCTGACATCTGTTATTCATTCATATCATAACTTGAACTAGTATCCATGTACCTAAATTCCACATTTTAACTTGCATGTTTAAACAAATCAAAGAGCTATCATCAGCATGAGTATATAACAATGAAAATAATATCATGCGACATATAAAAATCTGTACATATCTCAAATATTTATCTCAATCTAATTGAGCCCAAACAAATGTTAAGAATTGAATTACTAAGATCAGTAAACAGTCCATCTTCTAACTCCCTAAAGGTCAAGATATGGGGCGTTACAATATGACAATCCATACATTGTACATTCCCCCAATTATTCATCGAATTAAGATGTATTGGAATGGATTAACATCAAGAACATAGTTACCAACTTAACGAGAACTCTGCAGAGTTCTCGTTTTTCGGGGGGTCAAGTTTTTTACCCTATTTTTAAAAATGGTGCTACCACTAGCACCCCGCTCCCTTTTTAGGTGGTTTTTTGATATTTTAAATTTTCTGATACATAAGTTTTCGACTTTTTTGTTTTTAAACGCTTGTATTTTCATTTATTTTCAAATTGTTCAATTTTTTTATTTTTATTTTTTTCTCAACGGTGTTTTTTCATCTATTTTCAAACTTTTCTATTTTTTTTTTTTTTTAATTCATGGTGTTTTTAATCATATTTCCATGCTCCATCCATTCTTAAAAAAAAATTACACCATTTATCTTTTTTAAATTAAGTTTTTTCATATAATTATGTGTCCCTAATTAAGTTATGATTCCATACTTTTTAAATATAGTGGAAAATATCATTTTTAACACATTGTTTTACCTTTACTTCAATACATTAGAAAATGATTGTAGTTAAATAACACTATTTTTAAATATTTTGCAAAAAGATAAAATTCATTTTTTTAGTATCAATTAACTAAAACAATAAGAAAACAAAAAAAATTGAAATTAACAAAAAAAAAAACATTTTAAAAACAAATTTATATTAAAAAAAACCATTGAAGAAAAACTTTAAAAACTAAAGAGGAAAAAAATACCATAAAATAAAAAATTTATATATGTAAAGTAAGAGAAAATGAGAATTTTTAAAAAGAAAAGGTAAAAAAATTTATAGCTCAAAAAAAACATTAAAGAGGTGGAAAAACCCCCAAAATTTTAAAAATATATATAAAAAAACCTCAAATTAAAAAACTTAAAATTAAAATTTTAATACAAAATTAAAAAAATAATTAAGAAAAGTAAGTTAAAAAGCTTTAAAATTACAACAAAAAAAATTACAATTTATAAAAAATCTTAAAAAATCAAATTTAAATGAAAACAAATTCATAAATACATAAAAAAAAAAACAAATTTACACAAAATATATAAAATTTATATTTTGTATATACAAAACATATATTATATATGTTTTGATATATCAAAACATATATTACTATATGTTTTTTATTATATATGCGTTAATGGGACCTGGGCCAGGCCCGCGAGGGGGCTGGCGCGATGTCCATGACGGGCATCGCATCAGCCCCACGTGGGCCTGACCTAGCTTCTGTGGGTGCCCATGAGACCTGGGCCAGGCCCACGGGGGGGCTCGCGTGATGCCCAACATCGCGCCAACCCCCTAGCCCAAGTCCCATTAACATATATATAATACAAAACATATAATAATATATGTTTTGATTATACAAAACATATATAATATATGTTTTGTATATAGAAAACATATATATTATATGTTTTGTATAAATTTGATTTTTTTTTATATATTTATGAAAACAAATTATTTTTTTAAGGTGTTTTAATTTAGTTTAGTCAAATATGTTGTATTTTAGATGATTTTTTCTTAATATTTTTTTATTGAACTTTGTTTTTTTTTGTTTTTTTTCTCATTTATTTTTTTTAAGTTTGAAGGCATTTTTTGTTTTTAAAAAAAAAAAAAAACTTATTTTTGTCTTAAATTATTGTTTTCCGACCAAATTTTAAAATTTTTTCATTTCTTTTTAGTTTTTCTTTGGTTTTCACCATTTTGTTAAGTTTTGTTGTTTTTTTTCTTAAATTTGGATTTTGAATATATTTTTTTAAATGTATTTTTGTCTTCATTATATATATATATATATATATATTGTAAGATTTGCTCTTCTGTCTTTATTTATTTTTTAATGTAAATTTAAGAAGAAAAAAAAGAAGTTAGTAAATAAAATTTCAAGTGACCATTTAAGATCCAATTTTAGGTTTTTTATTTGTGTAGGGATTTGTTGTCAAGGCCACATTTTGAATTAGGTCATAATTAGCTGTAATTTTAACATTTAGAAAAAACATTTTGCTTTAGGTAGTGTCATGTTTTTATTTAGGTGTTGATTTTAAGGTTTTTCTAAGCAACTATTTTATGTTTTAAGGCCATGCTTGAAAAAAGTTGTAATTTTGACCTAGTTAGAAATATTGGTGCTATCGATAGCACCATGTTTTGATTTGGGGGTTGATTTTAGAGTTAATTTGAGGAACCATTTTATCCTTTAAGCCCATGTTTGAAAAAAGTTGTAATTTTAACTCGGTTACAAAAAATGGTGCTACCTGTAGGACCACTTTTTGATTTGGGGGTTGATTTTAAAGTTTTTTTGAGAAGCCATTTGATCCTTTAAGCCCATGCCTGAAAAAAGTTGTAATTTTGACCTGGTTACAAAAAATGGTGCTACCGGTAGCACCACTTTTTGATTTGGGGGTTGTTTTTCATGTTTTTTATACAAAAATATGGTTTTTAAGGGCTAGAGTTCTCGTTTTGAGGTCACATTTCTCATTAAGTTGGTAACTATGTTCAATACTTAAAAGATTCGTATGCAAACAAATATAATGTCAAATCCTTTGGACAACATGCACGATTTCCAAAGCCATCTTCTCGACATGCGAGTAATTAATTTTAGGAATAATAAAACCGTGATTGAGATAGTGAATGACATGCTCTTGGAGTGCATCAACTTCTTGAACTAGAACCATGCCAAACATGGATTTCGTTGTTGCAATATACAACAAGAAATATCTACTATAGTTTGGGGGAGTAAGCAAGGGGGAAGAAACAAGATCTATTTTGAGCATGTCGAAAGATCCTTGCGTGAACTCATCCCAAATAAAAAGGACCCCCTTTTCAACAAGTACATGAACCCCTTGGTGATCTCAACATAATTAAAAATAAATTGATGAAGAAACTTGGATTTTCCTTGTAAACTTTGAATTTGATGAATGTTTTATGGGGGAGGAAACTGAATTATTCACTCAACCTTCAACGGATTGACCATGATCCCCCTATTGGAAAAAATAAATCCCAATAGATGCCCTAAGACAACAAAAGAGATGCACTTATTAGTATTTAATAAAATATGATAGCACCACCATATTTCTAAGATGAGTCAAAGATGAGCCAGATGATCTACTCTCTTGTGAGAGTGAGTAGTGATATCATCAATATAAGCCTTGAAAATATGTTTGAGATCACGAAAATCAAAAGACATAGCCCAGTAGACACAACCCAAACATTTTTAAGGACATAAGGCGTCTTCTTATATACAAATGTACCCCAAGTACATATAAATGTCATTTTATGCAAATCTTTGGGTTGGATATATATCTGGATATAGCTAGAAAATTCATTCATAAATGAAAATATTTCGCTTCCCCCACACTCTTCGATAATCTAATTGATAAATGGGGTGGGGAAGTTGTCTTTTGGACAAGATTTATTCAGATCCCAAATTCCATACAAAAACAAATAGTTCCTTTAATTTTATCAACTAAAAGGATATTTGACACCCATTCAGTAAGGGGAATGAGATAGATGAAACTAACCTTGAGGGGTTTCTCTACCTTCACCTTAATTGTTGTCGCATTTATTGGGTTAATTGGTCATAACTTTTATCGAACAAGTTTTGGATTTTTGTATGTTTTTATCTCATGTTCAACAATGTGAGGGTGTATATAGGGTATTTCCTCATATGACTAAGAAAAAATATTGTGGAATTCCTTGAAGACGGAAATATACATGCAAGTCTTTTTTAGGGAACATTTGGAACTGATAAAGATGTTCTCCATGATGTTGGGGTTTCTAGAGATTCCAATCGAAATAGTCTCCAATATATTTTCCATGTTTCCCACAAAATACACACTATGCTTAGATAAGAGGTTCACGAGGCGATCAACACCTCCACTCAAACTCTATCCAAAGTATCCCTTCTCATCTCAACTAAGTTCCAAGAGGAAATAAGATAGATGATGTAAGTCTTCCCAAGCCATTTCTGACCCTGACATTGCCTCAATAATAGTTTCATTAGAAGGAAAAATAGTATCAAGACAATAGATAAATTTGGAAGAAGTTAGGGCCCATATGGGATTTATAAGATACATTCCATTTATTATATCCACGAAGGGGTGGGATCATAATCTATAGTAGCTTGTTGAATTTCCCGATAAGCTATCTCATTTGCAGATAATGGCATGGCCATATCGACATGCAAAATACCTTCTCTTAAATCACATGGAGAGGGTGAAACCCAAGGATCCTTGAAGTATTTTGTTCCAAATGAAATCACTTGAGTCATGAGAATCGAAGATCTTTACATTTGGTATAAAACCAGAACAACATTAACATACAAAATTGGTGTTGGGAAGTTAAAATTTCCCATTAGAGAAGGATACATCCCAACACTAATACTCTTAGTTTCCATATGTGAGATTTAAATTAACGGGATTGTGGATCCCATAACTGTCATGGATTCAAAGGGAGTGAATGAAATTTAGTCAATTGTAATAATTTTCCCTTTGTGAGGAAAGCATAAAACTCAGAAGATCAATAAAACCATATCCATCATCATGTACGTCCAACTCACCCCTAACAATAGGTTGTATTCATGCAGAGCATCGACCACTTTCATTTATATGGATATAGTCCCCCCCCCAACTAGATAGGTAAGGAGGAGATAAGTGAGTGAGACCTAAAAGAGTTTCCATCGAAATTAGTTAGAAAAGTAGGATATGGAGTGATATCGAGAGATCCAATGGATTTCCAACAAGATAACAACATCACTCATGTTGAAGCGCCTTCATCGACAATAGTCCTTTCATCAATGTGCTTTGAATACATGAAATTAATATGAAACATGATATGGTATGAAAGTCGAGGCTTGAAATATGTAGTATTGAACTTGATAACTTGTAATATCGATGAACTAGTAGCTCCTATCACGGATAACAATGCACTTTATTGTACGACACAACTTTGGATCAAATCAAGGGCTCACATCACAGAAGGAATTCGAGCCAAGTCCTCAAAAATAAAATAATGGGGTAAAACGCGATCATTAGGGTTCTGCAAAGAAAATTTACACACACCTTTTGGTATGTGTGACATTGCATCCCCTCCAGGATTATCTATGTGAAGAGAGTTTTGAGGATCATGATTTTCTTTTCCTTTAGATGTAGACTCAGACTTACCATAGTCCCTATCCTTGGTCGACACATATACATCTGATCCCACCATATTGATGAACGACATAATATCTTCTAGAAAGGATGCACCTTGGGTTCTCCATTATGCATTTCCAACCTAAGATCCTGACACCATATTTTTTCCTTGAGGGAATGGGTTAGTTAACACAAAATTTTGTTGTTACATTAGCCAATAGTGGGAGTCTTCCATCTTGGGGAATTGGTGGGTAAGGTGATCTTATTTACAATGTTTACATGGAAAATTCACCTTCCTCTTTCCTTTCTTATCCCATCCAACATTAGCATCATATTTATAATTTTTAGTATTGTTCCCATCTTCTTTCTTATCTTTACCCTTATTTTTCCCTATTGGATGTTGGGTACCCTTTGGGTTTGTCGATTGCATAAAGTATACATATGACGATCAATGGGAACAGTTGAGGTTGTGGCTTGAATAAAACAATTTGATGAATAATCATATGTTTGATCTATCTCGCAACCAGGTCTGTTGTATCGTTATTGACAAAAATGACCAACGACATGGGGTGTAGAATTTAGTTTCATAGGGTTAGTACTTGACCATGGTGCATCCATCAATATCATGCATAGGATCCTATACTAATAATATATTAGATCCAACTATTGGGCCCTAAAAATGGCTTCCTCCTTAGAGGATACTCCCAACGTGGAAACATCCTTGGATATATATGGAAACAAGGATTTGAGAAACCATTCTAGGAGGAACTTAGGAGGAATCATGGCCTTGTTAACCCTTTTTCTCCTTTTCCACTCTTATATGTGATCTCAAATGTGATATGACTTGTCATGTCGTAGGGTAGACAATAAATAAATTTTGGAATCGTATCGGACTAGAAGCTAAAAATGTTTGAGGAAAACCAACACCAAATCGTGAAAGGTGTACAATGTTGATCCTTGAAGCTCAATGTAAAATTTCACAATATCTCCTGTGAGAGTGTGCTTAAAGAGACATAACCAAATGGATCCATCATTCAATGAATTTGATAAGCACCATAGATGAAATGTCATTACCTGATCTCCCAAATCCTCACCATCTTTTCCTTCAAACTTCAAACTTTACAAGGGTAATTTGGTGGGGATCAGGGGACAATTTGAATCATGACACATTGGTTCATTCATTATTTTTGATAAGTATGAGAAGTTTAATGTTACCAGAAAGGAAATTCTTGATTACGATCTAGAATTCCAACTACCGAGGTTAGAAACCCTGGGCTGGTTAGCAATTGGAAAAGGATATCATTGATTATTACTAGCACTAGGTTTCCAAGAAGAGTTTGATAACAAGTTAGGTTTTTGATAAAGACCATGAGATCCCTAGGTAAAGGGAGGAAACATTACACCCATGGGGTTTTCATAACATAAGACAAGGTTTCATCCTACCCACATCCATTGTGAAGGGAAAAAAAATTGTGTAGGGTTGCACTGACTCTGGAAGGGGTTTCCCCCTACTAGAATCCCTTGCAAAGGGAAATCCCCTGTGTCATATTCCAGTGACTTTGGAAGAGGTTTTACCCTATAAAAATACTAGATGAAGGGAAAGGGATTCTCTCAAACCCACCAAATATACTGAAAGGGTAAGTAGTTGAAGGAACGTCAGAGGATAGAAATCCTCCACTCATAATATGAATCATCCCACAAAATGATTAGGCCCAAAATACATGAAAGACCCACTTCTAATTGAATGGATCGATGGAGGAATACACTCCCAAAACTAAGGAAAAAATTGCAAGGGAGTTGAAGAACTCCCTACCCAAAAGTTAATATTTTGAGTGATCAACTGAGAAAAAAACATTCTACATGTCTATCCATGACATTACAAATGAAAAGACAAGGAAGTAATTTCACTCCAAGGGTAAGTGTACCTAATAATCAACAACATCGAGCCACTGATTGACACAACCATTGTGTCTTGAATCACATTAGTCATGTTGAAAGAAGGGTGGGGAGGTGTAATCCCCCCCCAACTATAGCCAAAGTGGGGGTTGAAGGGACCCCTGACCTAGACACATGCAAGGTTTCGTCCATAAAATCCCATCGAAGAGGGAGATTGTTAGATTTTCCCAACTCAAAATTCAAAAGATGAACTAAAAATAGATCGTTTGGTCCAATTAAAGAAGGGTTAAAAGGTTTGATGAATCCTTTGGATTCAATATTTGATATATGTGTAACCTCTAGTGTAGAAGATTTCGATTCTATATTCTCAATATCGAAAATATCAACAAGACCAGTCAGTAAAAATGAACCAAATTAGTCTAGACAATTCCTTAGAGGAGGCAATGGATAATTTACTCTTATATGTAGAAGTCCTTGAACCCTCCAAGACTGGCGAAGTGATTCGTCCGCCACTTTTAATCAACGATTCAAGATATCCACCAACAAACTTGATAAGGCCATCTACAAGAAAATATCACACCATTAAAAATTCCTAAGGAAATAATTCATACATTTACTTCTCCAATACCCAACTCATGTGGATCAGGTCCCAAGAATACAGGAGAAAATAAGTTAGGTGAATTCCCTTATAGACAATGCAACAAGTTGATTAAGTCTTGTGACTGAATAATGAAGGAGTGATAAGTAGTTTCCATGAACTTTACTTACCATCCCTACCCGATGCAAGTAACCATCGCTTCGTGGGGCACCCTCCAGGGGCATTGATAGTGTGATATAATGTCTTCATTAGGTACCATGGGAAACCCCCCACAATTACCTCTAAGATACCTAGGAAAAACAACTATGGACACCAAATCATAGTTGAAATTCAGGGGTACAGTGGATAATAAGGATCAAACATATGGGAAGGGTAGAAAATATCAAAGCTTTGAAAGAGCCTCCTCTTAGGGAGATAATGGAACTAGTGAAACCCCCATATAAAATATCTCCACTAATCTTGGTCAATTATTGGAGAGGTTATCTCCTCGACTCTTCCTTACACGACTTCATGTTTGCCTCCTCTTTGGTTATAATCCAATGCCCTAAACTTGGACTAGTTTGTTTACCCTACAAACAAAAGTGTAGTTTCTTTTAAATTATGCATTAATTTTAAAGGTGTTTTTTACTCAAAGATTTACAAACATGAAACTTAGTGATGTTTTTAGACTCAATATAAAATGAAGCACTTAAGAACATTGTTGTTAAGAAAAACAAGATTATTCTTCAATAGAAAAAACGTTTTAAGAAATGCTTCAAAATGAAAACTCTTTAACTTTTCAATGTAATGCAAGTAATGAGAGTTTTCACTTTAGATAGAATTAAAAAATCAATGCAATTTTTCTTTGAATGCAATGAAAATATTAAAAAATAAGCATAACTAAAATCATCATTTTCAATGAGACTATGACCAACAACTTACGAAATTCAAAGCTTTCAAGAATAGAAGTAATATTTTGAAATCAATATGCAAGAGAAGAAATATATACTCAGAAATATATTTTTCTTTTCAATGACAGAAAGGGTAAAGGATGAAAGAAAAAGAACAAAGAAAACTATTTATTTTGTTTTCTTGTTTTTTAAAGAAAAATGAAAAATGGAAAACAAGAGTAATTTTATTTTTCAATGCAAAACAAGTAAGTAAATATCATAGAAAAAGATAAATAGAGAAAACTTATGCGTATTGTAAGGAGGGTTAAAAAAACAACTCTAGACAGAAAAATCCAAGAAACGAACCTTTAGACTACTCAAACAAGCTTGAAGAACAGAAATAAAGAAACTAATTCCTTTTTTCTTTAATTTGTAAAAGAATCTAACTTATATAATTCTTGTAACTAATAGTAGGTCATACATAGTCATAGGACCTAAGAAAGATCCTAAGAAACCAAGCCAAAAACCCCAGAAAGACTTAGAAGAGTAAGAAAACCATTATTCAGGAGATGTACATGATTGTATATAAGGAAAAGTGCATATGTACATGATTGTCTCAAATTAAAAGCACATATGTGCATGATTGTATGAATAATAAATAATGTATAGGACCCTAAAAATTCCAGAAAATATTGAAAGTGAAATCCATAAGACTTGACAAGGTATAAACAAGACTCAAAAGGTTTAAACTATTGAGTAAAAAATGGAAAAAATCTAGAAAACAATAGAAACAAAAGCAAGAACTTAAAGTAACCCAGAAAAGAGATAAATACCCAATATGGTCATCAATTATGTTATGGGGAAACCCCATATGTCTATGGGTTAAAGCCACAATAGAGTGTTGACCACTTAAAGATCAAACCAAATCCCAAAAATGCAATCAAAGATTTGTAACTAACTCGATCAATTAATTATCTACTAGTAGTAAGGAAAAAGAGACATACCTACATCCGATGAATATCCCATGGTTGAAGAACTTTATTTCTCATTCCAAATTGTTCCTTTGACAACCTAAAAAACACTCAAGTATAAAAATACAAAGGATAAAAGTTATACAGTAACTAGCTTTTATGAAAATGATCGAAAACAAAGATAATTGCAGCAATTAGTGTTCTAAGAAATAATATATTTAAACATGATTGTTATATATTAAAACATAAGTATTTCACTGGAAAGAGGTATCTTTATTATTTGAAACCATAATATAGGTAGTTATCACATGCAACTTCTACGAAACTTCTTTGAGGCCATAGTCCAAGTCCCTCCACCTAGGCCATTAACTATAAGTTTCACCTACGACTTCGATGCTTATGTGGACCCAAAGAGAACAAAGGGAAAATTATTGGTCAGGTATATGAAGGATGGAAAAGGTTGGAAACATGGGTTTCTAGGTCTAAGAATATGAATCAACATTAGGGAAATAAGGGCTTGCAGACAAGTTCAAAATTTTCCAACATAATTTTGCTTGAAGTATGATCTCTTCTCTACATGCCTTAGGCTCAATTTATAACATCTCCAAGTGGTTGGAATAGTTAAAATTAGTTATGTACGAGGAAAAAAGGGTTAGGAACCTGGTAAACCCATGAAGTACCCCACCCAAAAATATAAAAGACTATTTTTTTACAGAAAAAATGAGGTGTACACAACTTTCAGTGGAGAAACATTTGTATACACACATTGCATAGTTGTTAGGGCATGTATATGTCAAAAAATATTTATTTATGAAGAATCTAGAGGAGGTAATGGGGATTAATGTCTACAAGTAGGATAGGGAAAGGAAAAATAAGTCATTAATGCATATGTGGTAGAAATTGATGCCATAACACTTGGAATCTAAGAGAAACTGCAGAGTCATGTTAGCTCCCAATGTTTTGGGTTAATTGCATGTGAGCACAGAAATGAAGTTGTGTGCACTCATTCCAAAGTTTTACACATGCCTATGGTAATGCACAAGGAATGACAAAGAGTGCACATTGGACCAATTTTTGACATCACTCAACAATCCTAAAATATTATTGAATTCACATCGGTCCCAGTTTTGATGTGCATAGGAAATCAAGAAGACACACTCCGAAATCAAGAAAAGAATCATCATGAAATCCTATCGAATGATTATTGGAAGAAACAGAAGGAATTTTGGAGCTGACAAAAGATGATCTAGTAGGGAATTTAATATTTCCCCAATTCCTGAAATCTACATGGAATGCAAGTATATGCTATAAGTGTACGAGGCATATTTTTTAGTCAAGCAAGTGGAGTAGAGAAGAAAGAGATAGATCTCTTGAGTAGAGAAAACTATAAAAGGAATCAGTGATACCTGAAATAGGGTAGCTACATATTTTAGAATAGATTCATTAAGTCCTTAGTGTCGAGCTCTCTCTGATCCTGTTATGATATTTTAATTCTTTTGAGTAAACTTCTGAGTATTTCATATGTCTAATGTCTCGATAGAAGGCACATTTCACAATGTGTTGTATTTCTAAGGAGTTATATAAATGAAGATATGAAGCTCCATGGTTTTCATATATAGTATACTTAATGTATGTCTCTGGGTAATGAAATGAATCTAGTAATAAAGATGCAACAATTCTGATCTATTATTTGTCTACCGTGTACTATTTGTTTATGTGTTTGTATTGTTTTACTTCTTAGTCCTAGTAATTTTTCAAATATGAATCACATGAATACTATCCCCAATGGATATTTTTGTATTTAGACTTCATCCCTGTCACAAGACCTTAAGGTCTCTCTGATCCTCTCTACATCTTGGGTGAGACCTTCCTCAGCTTTGGCCAAGGATTTATATGCAAATGATTTGGGGTTTTTGTTGGTCAACTTTGGATGAAGCTTGGGTATAAAATCCCCAATGTTAGGAAGGATGCACACAAGCATGAAAGAAAATGCCAACAAATGGTTATATTGTTGGGACCTGAAATTCTTGTCAGGAATAATGATGGAAAGAGATGAGGTGGCACCCATCTTGAGAGGAGATTCAATATTGGGTGACTATGAAAGAGCATGAGTTTTCCCCATGATAAATTCAAGGGATGAAAGTGATTGTGAAGAAATGGAAAGATGACTATATTTATATGGATATGCATGAGCTTTTCTTTCTTGAATTTCCTTGTTTATTGTTTGAATGGTCAAAAAAGAAAACTTCTATCAATTCTAATGTGTGGCCTTTCGAATTAGTGGTTTGGGATCAAGCCAAGATTGAAATATTGAAATTGTTGGAAAAGAAGTGGACTTGAGCTATTGAATTTTGGTTTTCTCAAGTAAAATAAGGATACAATATTGAATTCACCATGGAATACACCAACTCTTTCAGTAAGGCTGAGAGAAATTTTGGGAAAGGTTTGAGAAAGAGGATGTTACAAGAGATCCCACTTTGGATAAAAATGTTATTCATGGAGAAAGAGATAATGTGCATGGAGC
>ML780730.1:623021-643683 GCA_009831015.1 Picea engelmannii
AAAGTAGTCAAAATGGTTGCAAAGAAGAAATTATTTAAATAATAAAGTGAAGTGATGAGTGTACTATTAGTCAAATTGGATACAAAAGTAATTATTTAAATAATAAAGTTACTGGATAAATTACTAAGTGGACAAGTGGTTAGAAGTGGGTTAGCCCTAAAATAAGGAAAGTGGGTTAAGATGGTTAGAAGGTAATTTAAATAATAAAGTTAAGTGATGAGTGTACTATAAGTCAAAGTAGATAAAAAATAAATAATTTAAATAATAAATTTAATGGATAAATTAGTAAGTGGACAAATGGTTAGAAGTGAGTTAGTCCTAAAATAAGGAAAGCGGGTTAAGATGGTTAGAAGGTAACCCTTCGAGGAAGCTACATGAAAGTATAAATAAGAGGCAAGGTTCTCTCATTTTAATCACACTTGAGCATATTTAATATCTACAAGTGACCAAGGTAACTGAAGGATATCTAAGCCAAATTTCAGAGGGAAGGTGAAGTAAAGAAGGCCAAAATTCAAGGGAGGATAAGTTATTTTGATGATGCTTTCTAAGGTATCTTATTTAATGACCATCTCACCATTTTCCCAATAACGTTTTTTATAGAATGATTCAGACTATGAAATTGGGAGGAAGTTGAGGAAACATATCCAAGTAGCTGTGATAAAAATTTCATCTTGTGGGTCGTTGTATTTTTCGAGTTACACTTCGTGGAAGATGGCTTTGTGGCTAGTCCTGAAACTAGTCTAAAACAAGCGTTTATGGTAAAAATGTCATAAATTCTTCATAACCGATCCAAATTCAGTAAGAACAAATGTATTGGTTATATTACAGTCTTTAGTATGCTTTGTACCATTTTCAGATCCATACAATAAATATTATGTGTGAGGCACGCTCTACAAGTTCGATCTATAGAATAAGCCAGAATTCAACAAGGTATGTCATTTTTGCTATAAATCTTTTTTTGAGAGGTTCCAAGTAATAAAACTTGGAGGAATTTGATAGAAGACACCAAAGAACATTATGTATCATTTTCATATCTTTATTCATTACAGGTACATAGTTATGATTATTTCAATTTAGGGTTGTTGACTAATCCAAAATTAGTCATGTGAGACTAAAGTAAAGTTTGATGAAAATGCTAGTCTCTTGTTGTTAAAGTTAAATTTTGTAGGTATGTGATCATATACACCAGGTCTATTACACACTTACAAATCATATTTGGATGATGAAATTTATGAGGAATTTCGGTTAAGGTACATGTTGGGTACATGGTTGAGACAAGTAATTGATGAGTTGGCACATACATGAGGTGTATAGTTGATGATGTTGGTACATCCTGATGAGTCATATTTTATGTGTATTTGATGAATGATTTATACATATTTGGTCCATGATTTATGCACTCATTGATGGTATAGGTTGAGGTACAGGTTGGTGCATGGTTGATGCACTTGTTTATGGTACAGGTTGAGGTATAGGTTGATGTATGATACATGTTGGTGTAGTTTATTGGTATAGGTTGTTACAGGTTGATGACAGGTTGATTGGTACAAGTTTACAACAATATATCTCATAGTGATAGTGTGACAATGGTTCCATCATTCTACTTCTATTTCAGGGCGGTTGGATGAGGAAAGGAGAAGTGGTTGTAGCCACCTTTAGGTTGTATCTAGAGAAAATAGGGGTTTGTATCCTCTTTCTGGTTTTAGCTAGAGAATTTGGGAGTTGGAGCTTCCGTTAGTTTGTAGCCTGAGAAACTACGGGGTTGTATCCTCCTTCCCATTATATCTAGAGAATTGGGGAGTTGGAGCTTCCTTCAGGTTGTAGCCTGAAAAACTAGGGGGTCGGAGCCTCCTTCTAGTTGCAGATGGAAAACAAAAGAATTTGGTGCTTCCAATGAATGTAACTCTTAAATACATATAAGAAAAAAATTATGTGTTTTTCTCGCACTTTGGATTTCCATGTAAAAACACTGGTGTATTGTGTATGTGTATGATTTCTCATTTGTTCATTGTTTATTTACTCTGAAACTATTGGATGATAATGCTACATTGATATAACACTTTAATTTTATGGTTAAAAAGTATTATACTTCTTTATTAATAATTTACCCCCCTCTCATTAATCCAACAATTTGTATCAGAGCAGGTTCCTTTAGCAAATAGTTTAACCATTGGAAGGAGATCATTGATTTTTCTGAGAATGGAGTACCATTGTTCAATGGTCAGAATGGTTTAAAGTATGAGATGTGGAGTGGAAGGAAGAAAGTATTTTTACAAGCATAGGGGTATTATATTTGGCTATCAGTCGTTACAGGATATGATAGTTGAAAAAGGGTGAGAGAAGGCAGCCAAGAAGGAATTGAAGAAGAAGAACAAAATAACAATGGATTTCATCTAGGAAGGATTACCTAATCTAGAAAGAGAAAAGGTTGGTAAATGTTCATCAGTCAAAGAACTTTGGGATAGGTTACATGGCATATATTCTTCACCCATCACATATTCAGAAAATTCCAAAGAAGATGCAGATATAGATGAAGAAGAATTATGTTCACCATGTCAAACAGATTCAGAATATGAAGAGTATATAATCACTAGAGGTATGTTTTTTTTCTTTAATTGTGAAAAACATGGACATCTTGAAATAGAATGCCATGAAGGAAATGAGACGAAGAAACTAATTGAAAAGGAAGACAATTATGAAGCATAATTTATTAGTTCTTTAGATGAACTAAGAGAAGAAAACAACTCACTCAAGAAAGAATTGATGAAACAAAAGGAAAGTGTTCACATTTTTGAAGAAGCCCAACATGTCATCGGGAACTTAAGAACTCAGCTATAAGAAGCCAAAAAAATTGAAGAAAATATTGAATATCAAAAGTAGTATTTGGAAGACAACATAATAGCACAGAAGGAAGAAGAAAAAATGAGAGAGAAGATATTGGCAAATCATTTTAAGGAAATAACTAATGATCTAAACCAACTTGAGGAAGAGTTTGGTCAAGAAGAGAAAGGACTTGAAGAAGAAATAATCACATTAAAAATTAAGCTTGAAGAAGTCAAAAGAACAAAATAAGTCATGAAGTCTCAGATAATGAAGAAAGACGAAGAGGTTGAGAAGCTTGAAGAAGTTGTCACATTGAGAAGTAAAATCATCAAGCTCAACAAGAATGTTGAAGAGACAGAAACATCCACATTAGTTATAGAGAATGAAGAGAAACACTCTAGGCTGCTAGAAAAGAAGAATAAAGAAAATAGAAAGAGTTATGAAGAAGTACTCAAAGGAAGGAATCATGGTCAACCAAAATCTAAGAAAACTATTGAAGATACATATTCAAGAAGACCATCCATGTTCAATCCACCAAGAAGCTTCAATCATGATCATGATCAGTTAAGGCATAAATTCATAAGGACTACACCACAAAGAAGATCATTCACTCCCAGGTATGCAAATTTCTTTTATGATCATTGTTTTTATTGTACTAATTGGTCATAAGGTTGCAAATTGTAGGGATTATAAAAGAAATGTCCAAGCAAGAAGTGCCTATGTCTCCCCATGTAACATTGAATGTTACAAATGTCATAACTATGGACACATAGCTAGTGATTGTAGAAGAATGATTGATACTTCTATGAAAGAGAACACTGATATCAGATATAAGAAAGAATGGATAAGAAAACACGAATAACAGATGAACAAAGAGAAGGTCCTAAAGATCGCAAGATTGGCAATAAAACCAGATGAAGAAAATTCTATAGAGAAAGATGTCAAATACAAAAAGGCTTGGAAAATAACTGAAAGAAAAGAAGGACAAGTAAATAAGGAACATGTTCAAGAGATTGTATTTTCAGGCTTTGTAGTGAAATATGAATCCACATATATAAATAAAGAAGTAAGAGCTCAGAGAGATGATGAATCTACCAATGAATATGATAATGAATACACATCAGAGAATGAATCACTATGATCCATCCAGCTTAGAGACTCCTAGATAATATGAATATTAGACAGAGGGAGTCTATGCAATATTTGTGGTAGACCAAAGAATCATCCTTCAAGCAGCTTGCAAAGTTTGGGTAGACAAATCTAGTTCAGTCAGTTAGTATAAGTACAATTAGTTGCAGTAGTGACGACTTCATGATAGTATAGTGATGAATGGGTCATCATTATGGACAATTGTGAAGCAGAGTCTTGAATAGTATGGACAGATATGGACATGAAATTACCTTTTATGAACGGGGAACTTAAAGAAGATGTCTACATTAAAAAACTGGTTCCTAGAGCATGGTACTCTAGACTGGATAAATATCTACAACAAGAAGGGTTAAGAAAAGGAAGTGTAGAAAACAACCTCTACATCAAGAAATTTGCAAAGGACATGTAGAATGAATTTGAAATGTCATTACTTGGAGAGCTATCTTTCTTTCCGGGTCTTCAGATATGTCAAAGAAACAAAGGAATTTTTATTTTTCAAACTAAGTATATCAGAGAAATGCTAAAGAGTTTTGGAATGGAAGATTGCAAACAAGTTACCACTCCTATGAAAACCAGTTGCAAGTTCAACAAAGATGATGATTCAAAGTCTACAGACCAGATGCAATATAGGTCAATGATTGGTCACTTACTATATGTGACAACATCTATACCAGATGTAATGCAAGTAGTTGGAAAGGTGGCACAATTTCAAGAAGCACCAAAGGAATCATATGTATTAGCAGTGAAGACGATTTTCATATATCTCAAAGGAGCATAAGACTTTGGATTATGGTATCAAAAAAGAAAGGATCTATCACTTATTGCCTACATAGATGCAGATTGGGAAGGTTTCATTGATGACCGATGAAGCACCATTGGAGAAACATTCTACTTGGGTGAGTGTTTCGTATCTAGGATAAGAAAGAAACAATCATCAATATCTTTATCTACAACTGAAGCAGAGTATATTGCAACAACAGGATGTTGTACTCAGGTTCTATGGATGAAACAAACTTTGACAGATATACAGTTTGAGTATGGTGAGCCCATTCCAATCTATTGTGATAATACAAGTGCCATCAATATCTCAAAGAACCCGATGATGCACTCCAAGATGAAGCACATTCCAATAAAGTATCACTTTTTGCAAGAACATGTTTCAGAGAAGAACACTAGATTTGAATATGTGGGCACAAAAGAACTAGTGGAAGACATATTTACAAAATCAATTCCAAGGGAAGCCTTTGAGTATCTTTTCCAGAGACTCACAGTAATTTCTACTCCAATAATGAATGCTTATCTTATATGTCTTATATTTACATGAGGAAGCACCATAAAGAAGACATTTCTAGTTGGGAGACCAGTTTCAGGAAGAGTTCAGTCAGGGGAGCAACCCCAGATGGAAAGATGCCTTTTCCATTGATGAAAAAGGGAGGGAGATTTATCAGATGCAAAGGTAAATGATTGGAGAAAGAGCACAGAGGCATGGTTCCAGGGGGATCAATGGTCACAGGGAGAGCATGAGTGATATGACTTTAGTATTACATCAGAGTGTTTCCATCAATGTCAAAGGGGGAGATTGTTTATTATTTGGCTTGGTTGTCATTGATGTCAACCCTTGAAGAAATTCTGGTAGCACAAAGGTTTGGGTAAGCGAACCAAGTTTGTTTGATGAATAATAGCATGAGTTTTGATATATTTGTAGGTAATACTATTCTATATGGATAATACAGACCATTCCATTTTTGGTGGTATGTAGAACGTCACATAACTCCTCACGGTTAGAGATTTATGGCCATGCGAAGTTGGAGAACCCTCATGAGTCATCTAGAAGCCCCAAAACGTCAAAGTAGTCAAAGTGGATGCAAAGAAGAAATTATTTAAATAATAAAGTGAAGTGATGAGTGTACTATAATTCAAAGTGGATACACAATAAATTATTTAAATAATTAATTTAATGGAAAAATTACTAAGTGGACAAGTGGTTAGAAGTGGGTTAGCCCTAAAATCAGGAAAATGGGTTAAGATGGTTAGAATGTAATTTAAATAATAAAGTGAAGTGATGAGTGTAATATAAGTCAAAGTGGATACAAAATAAAGTATTTAAATAATAAAGTTAATGGAGAAAATACTAAGTGGACAAGTGGTTAGAAGTGGGTTAGCCCTAAAATAAGGAAAGTGGGTTAAGATGGTTAGAAGGTAACCCCTTGAGGAAGCTACATGAAAGTATAAATAAGAAGCAAGGCTCTCTCATTTTAATAACACTTGAGAATATTGAATATCTACAAGTGACTAAGGTAACCAAAGGATATCTAAGCCGAATTTCATAGGGAAGGTGAAGTAAAGAAGGCCAAAATTTAAGCGAGGATAAATTCTTTTGATGATGCTTTCTAAGGTATGTTATTTACATGTCATCTTGCCATTTTCACAAAAAAAAAAATTATAGAATGATTCAGACTGAAATTTGGAAGTGGCTGAGGAAACATATCCAAGTAGCTGTGATAAAATTTTCATCTTCTGGGTCGTTGTATTTTTGGAGTTAAACTCTGTGGAAGATAGGGTTTGTGGCTAGTCCTGAAACTAGTCTAAAACAAGTGTTTCAGGTAAAAACGTCATAACTTCTTCATAATAGATCAAAATTCAGTAAGAGAAAATGTATTGGTTAGAGTACAGTATGTAGTATGCTTTGTACCATTTTCAGATCCATATAATAAATATTCTGTGTAGGGCATGCTCTAGATGCTCGATCTCTAGAATAAGCCAGAATTCAACAAGGTATGCCATTTTTTCTATAACTCATCTTCTGAGAGGTTCCAAGTAGTGAAACCTCGAGGAATTGCATAAAAATAACTGAAGAACATTGTGTATTATTTTCAAATCTTTACTCATTATAGGTACATAGTTATGATTATTGCAAGTTAGGGTTGTTGACTAATACAAAATTAGTCATGTGAGACTAAAGTAAAGTTTGATGAAAATGCCAATCTCTTGTTGTTAAAGTTAAGGAATCTTTGTAGGTATGTGATCATATACACCAATTCTACTAAAGAGTTACAAATCAAATTTGGATGATGAAATTGATGAGGTATTTTGGTTGAGGTACATTTTCAGTACATGGTTGAGACACGTAGTTGATGAGTTGGCACATGCATGAGGTGTATAGTTGATGATGTTGATACATCTTGATGAGCCATAGTTTATGTGTATTTGATACATGATTGGTACATATTTGGTGCATGGTTGATGCACTCGTTTATGGAACAAGTTGAGGTATAGGTAGGTGCATGGTTGATGCACTTGTTTATGGTATAGGTTGATTACATGATGTTTGGACAGGTTATTGTGACAGGTTATTTGTACAGGTTTGGTGCATGGTTGATGCATTTGTTTATGGTACAATTTGAGTGCAGGTTGATGTATGGTACATGTTGGAACAGGTTATTGGTACAGGTTGTTACAGGTTGATTACATGTTGATTGGTACATGTTTACAATAGTATATCTCACAGGGATAGTGTGACAGTGGTTCCATCATTCTACTTCTACATTGGGGAAATTGGATGGGGAAAGGACATGTGGTCGTAGCCACCTTCTGTTTGTATTCGAAGAACATAGGGGGTTGTAGCCTCCTTATGGTTGTAGCCATAGAATTAGGGAGTTCGAGCTTCCCTCAGGTTGTAGTGTGAGAAACTAGGGGGTTGTAGCCTCCTTATGGTTGTAGCCAGAGAATTGGGGAGTTGGAGCGTCCTTCAGGTTGTAGCCTAATAAAATAGGGGGTTGGAGCCTCCTTCCAGTTGCAGCTAGAAAAAAAATGAAGTGGGTGTTTCCAATGAATGTAATTCTTAAAGACATATAAGAAAAAACATTACGTGGTTTTCTCCGTCTTAGGGATTCCACGTAAAAACACTGGTGTACTATGTATGTGTATGATTGCTCATTTGTTCATTGTTTATTTACTCTTCATCTATTGGATGATAATTATACATTGATATAACACTTGCCTTTTATGGTTAAAAAGGATTAGATTTCTCTATTATGGATTCATGTCCCCACTTAATAATCAAACAGGAGGCTCACATGCATGAAGAAATACAGTGCATGATGAAAAGGTAAATAGAAGAATATTGCATACAGACTGAGTTGTGACATGCTGAGTAGGAAGTATATGAAGAACAACAACAAGGGGAATTGCAATGCGCAACACACACATGAGTCTTACATGACTTGGAACACAAGGAAGAATCTAAATACCAAGTACGTTCTTTCTTGCGCTATTGTTTGCGACTGTTGAATGATCCATAAGATGCAAGTTGACTCAGATGTTACATACTTGGATGAAGGAACAAGGAGTGGAAACAACCATATAAAATCGACTGCTAGAAAGACATGTGTGTTATTTCAGCAAAAAAAGTGCACTAGATGATAATTTGAGATGGCAACGGAGCTTGGTGGCTATGACATGGATGGATCATGTTGGATCTAGGTTCTAATGTGAATATTTTTCCAATGAATCTTGGATGGTTGTGGGAAAAATGAAGTTGGTCTAGTTTCCCATCCATTTGTGGTTAGCCAATCCATAAAAAATCTATCCAATTGATCGACTAGAGTAGGTCAAAGTGAACATAGAAGGAGTAAAAACAAAGAATGAATTTGAGGTCATAGAGATTATGGATGAATATGATCAGTATCCATCATTAATGGGCATTGAATTGGCCTTTAATAATAATGTTGTGTTGAAATTTAATAAGAGGTAGAAATCCTTTGGAATAGAGACCCTACACATGGTCGCAACACTATATCCATATGAAGGTGATAAGTGTAATGAGCCAATGGATGAGGATGTGTGGAGTTCAGTCATTGAAAATATCTATAAGATCACATGTTGTAGGGAGAACTACATCAACCCTACTGTAGATGGACAGTTGAGATGGATAAGTGTCAAGTATTATGAAACATATTTTGAGGATGTCATGGATAGGTGGCAGAATAAGCTCTATGAAGTCTCCACTGGAATATGCGTGAGGATAACAAAATAAATGCGATGGATCATGTTGAAGTTGTTTGATTCCTTAGAGTTTGATGGGACATGACTAGTGGAGACATTTATCATATAGATGGATAAAAATGTTCCCATGGAGTAAAGTCTTCAGGCCATGTATGCAGTGGTTCAAGAGCACCTAGGTAGTTGTGGGTGAAGCCCCACCCAAATATTAAGAGCTGGGTGTAGGTATATAAGTCATAAAGATTCAGTTCTAGCCTATCGTAGACTTCAAACTAGCCAATAAATAAAAGGCCACTTAGGATCCTCAAGAGAACATTTTTTTTTTGTATCCCTCAAGCCCAATGGGTACATCATTTTTTCCATACGATGGACATGGTCCGTAAAATATAGTACATCGAGGAGGAACTCAAGAGGAAAAACATTGAGTTGACCCATATGAGTTACCAATTTCATTCAACCTTCATATTCACAACAAAAGATATGTCTCAAAGCAAGGTGCTTGACTGAATTAAGGATTTAATTTTCCATCGGAAGCCAAAGGACACTGCCCCCAGGGTGTTTTTCCCGTATCATTAGCCGATGAAAAAACTAAAATAATAATTTCAATGCTGGAATATTGATGTTGAAAATAATGATGATGATGACCCCCACGACATCCATATCAAGGAGTTTGAAGAAGAGGGCACACTAAAGGGTAGGACTGTAGAAATGGCTGAAATCGACTATAATGGCCCGATCAAAACCAATAAACACAACATTGGCACTAAAGAAGCACCCAAGATGGCCATCGTTGGATATTATTAGGACAAGGAGACAATCACTCAGGTTGTTGATCTCCTCAGGGAACATGAGCACTTATTTCCTCATAACATTTCTAATATGAAAGGCATTGTAGAATCCTTGGGAGCCATGAATATTCAACTCAAACTATATTCCAAATAGGTTACATTAAGGCCTTATAGATTAAATACCAAGTATAAGGAAAAGGTGCTCACAAAATTAAATCGAATGTTGGAGGGAGGGATTATTATCCCTATAGAGGAGTCTAAATGCATTAGTCATATGGTCATGAAACCCATGAAGACCAAGGATATTCAAATCTGTCTTGATTTGAGGAGTCTCAACGCATCCTATGTCCATGACCCTTTCTTGAAACCATTCATAGTTGAGGTGCTAGAAAATGTTGGCATCTATGAAGCACAATCTTTCACAAATGGCTTCTCAAGATATCATCAAGTTCATATCGTAAAGGAAGATCGGGCCAAAGGCACCTTTACGAATGAATGGGGGTCATTTTCATTCATAGTTATGCCCTTTGTCTTGAAAAATTCCAATGCAGTATTTTCCTAGATAGTGGTCGTAGCCTACAAGGAATTCATCCACAAGTTCCTTGAGATATTATTGGATGATTGTACCATGTTTAGTTTGTTAAAAGAACACATAAAATCTCTTTGATTAATGTTGGATTGATGTTTCCATCTAGAGATATCTTTGAATTTGAAGAAATGCATTTTCTGTACACATTTTGGCATACTATTGGGCCATGTTGTATGTAAGAATGGATTTCTCATGGATCCAACTAAGATTTCCACCATATTTATATGGTGCCCCCCACTTTAGTTCGAGAAATGCATGAAAATTTGGGTCATACAAGATACTACAAATGGTTCATCCTGAATTATTCCAAGATTGTGGCTCCATTGGAAATGTTACCGTGCAAAAATACTAAGTATGAGTTAACACTAGAATTCCAAAAAGCGTTGGATAACCTCAAAGAAAAACTGATTACTGCACCCATATTGGTTTTTGCTGATTGGTTGAAGCTCTTCCATGTCCACATTGATGTTTGCTCTATTTCATTAGGCATCATTCTTGCATAGCCAAGGGAAGGCAACATCGATCATCTGATCTATTTTTCCAGTCGCAAGTTTTTCGATGCCAAAAATAATTATACAACAACCCAACGCAAAGGCCTAGCCATGGTGTATTACTTATAAATTTTTCACCACTACTTTCTAGTGTCAACTTTAAAATTCTTCCCTAATGACTCCATGCTCAATTATTTGGTCAACAAGTTGGTATTGGGTGGAAGAATATTTCATAGGTTGTTTCTTTTTCAGGAATTTGACATCATTTTTCTAATCAATCTTGGGAAACATAATGTTGGACTAGATCATATGTCGCGGATTTAGATTGGGGAAGCTACTATGAGCCTATATGATGAACTTCCCAATGTCCAACGCTTTCGGGTCGAAGCCGTGACTCATCAATTGGAAAATATTATGGAATTTCTCATAAGTATCCAAGATCCCATTAGGTATACTCTAGCATAGTGTCAACAAATGGTGACCCATAGTATCGATTATCAGTTGATTATCGGAAAATTGTATAAGTTGGGAATATATGGCATCCTACATCGATGTTCTTTGGAACATGAATGATACTCCATTCTATATGAGGCACACAAAGGTATTACTAGAAGCCAAAATGTTGGTAAGGTCATCACGTGTAATGTTCTACACATAGGGCTTTTTCGGCCCTCTCTCTTTGTAGACTCTAAAGACTACTGCCAACACTACGATGTATGTCAATGTATTGGAAATCCCTACTGAAGAGATCGTATTTATTTATTCCCTGTGTCTGCACTTGATCCCTTTGACAAATGGGAAATATATTTTGTTGGGCCCATCAATAATTATTTGCATCACATAGGGATGTGCTACATTATTACTGTGATTGAATACCTCATGAGGTGGGACGAAGTAACACTAGTCAAAGAATGCCATCATTAGATTCAACTATATAAGGGTGTTGATGAGTGACCAAGGGTCACATTTTTTGAATGATACCATTAAAAAAATCACTCAGAAGTTCATGATCCATTATCATAAGAGAACCCCTTATCACCTTCAAGCCCATGTTATAGTTGAGGCTTTTAATACAATTTTAGAACATACTCTAACAAAAAAATTTAATGTGCACTGTGTTGAATAGGATCAACACATCCCCACAATAATATGGGCGTATTGAACAACATGAAAAAGTATGACAAAGCACATGCCATTCATACTGGTCTATGGAAAAGAAGCGGTCATGCCACTAGAATTTGTTGTTCCTTGTCTTCGGGTCTCCCTAGTGACCCAAACGATCAATGATCAGTCTCTTCAACAAAGGTTAGCTGAGATAATGGAACTAGAGGAAGAATAAATTATGGTTATTTTTATTCAAGTGGTTGAAAATGAAATACAAGAGGCATGGAATGACAGTAACATACGCCATAAAATTCTCCATCCTAGATCTTTGGTATTATTATATGACAACAAATATTTACACCATCCTGGCAAGCTACACATGCACTGGTTGGGTCCTTTCTGGCCATTCTACATCAATGAATCAGTTTCTACCAAGATAGAAATCCTATAAGGACAACTAGTCAAGGGACTCATTAATGGTAGAAAGTTGAATGTGTACTATGGCCTGCAGGGGTCAGTCATCATTTAGCTCCCAGTCTAAGTTTTGAATAAGGTAGAATAGGATTAGTGTAGGTTGTACAAAAGGTATCACATCTCATAGTCGACATATTTTACCTTTTGGATAACAAAATATTCACATTAGTCATACAAGTGGACTTGATCGATTGAGAATTTGTGTAGATTTTCCATATTTCCAAATCAGGATGTTACTTTGACATAGATAAAAAGGTCAGGATCCTGGTACACAATTCACATGAGATTTGGATAAGTTTCTTGGTGATTTAGTTCATTGAAAGAGAAAGAGATCATTTGGGAATTTCACATATTCCACAAGTACAAAGTCAGTTATACCAAAACATTCTCCAATAAGTGTCACCGATAAAACAGATTTGGAATACCCATATCTCCATGAGTCACATTTCACAGCCACTTTCTACTTGTTCTCCAAGTCATCCCCTCCATATTTATTTATTTCTCTCCTTCATCATCTTCTCCACCACTTTCCCTCTTTAAATACCACCCCCCATTTCACCACGCCCCATTTCCTATTTCCTCCACCGGTGACTTTCTTCATCATTCCCTGGATATTTCCCCCAACTCCTTCAAATTTCTCAAATTTTCCCCACTCCTCACTCATGGCGTGACTTAGTAGATTATCCATACTCTGTTATTTCTAGTTCGACCTAGTATCTTAAGAGAATACATTTCTATTTTCTTGTAGATTATCTATTTGTTTCCAACTTCTTGGTAGAGGTCCTTCCCCCTTCTTCCTATCAAATATCAACTCAAGACCCCATAAATCCCTAAACTATGTTTCATACTCATGGATATTCACTAGTTCTGTAATCCCACAAATCATTGAATAGACACCATGCATCATCCCCTTTATTGATAGGAAGGGACCCTACTCTATGGCTCGCCAAGATCCCTTCTCCCACTCATTGTCATGGATCCCCCTGCAGTAGCAGTGAGCCCGATACAAACACATATATCAACTCTCACTACTATTGTCCCTACTCTTACATATCGCCATGGATCGTCAACCCTCCAATACTAGAACAATCGGAGCTACTAGCTCGGTTTGGTCCTCCCATAACAAAAAGACAAACAAAGAATGATACTCTCTCTTTCTACAGACTAACTTCTCTTCATGGATCAATGTTTGATGGTGGGATTTAATCAGATCCCTTATTCACCTCCATAGATGAAAACAAATGTTTCTGGTCAAGCATCTAACCGCATTCACTCCAACTCTATATTTCATCAGGTGACATGCTTGATTTATTCTAGGACCTAGGTCTGCTTGCAACTGCATCCTGCATAAATTAATTTCTCTTACTCACGCCCTACCACAATCACTATTTTTTTTGAAGAACAATGATTTGTTGTTACTCAAGATATCCACCTTGAAAATGTCTAGTAGTTGGCTCGAGGATGATCCAACTAATAATGGTGGGGGCCTGTTGGCACCCAATGCTTTGAGTTAATTTCATGCACACACACAAAAACAATTGTGTGTGCTCATTCATAATTTTTTCATGAGTCTAAGGTAATGCACAAAGAATCACAAGGAGTGCACATTGAATTGATTTTTTACATCACACAATAGGCTTAAAACATTATTGAATGCACGCTTCTCCTAGTTTTGATGTGCACCATAAATCAAGAAAACACATGCCTATATCAAGAAAAGAATCATCGGTAAATCCACTCGAATGATTACTTCCAACAACACAAAATATTATGGAGCTAACAAAATATGACTTGGAAGGGAAGTTAAGATTTCCCCATTTCATGAAAGACAAGTGGACTACATGCATATGAGGCATTTTGTTAGTCGAGCGAGTGTAGCAGAGAAAAAAGAGACAGATCTCTTCTAGTAGAGAAAGTTATAAAATGAGGTAGTGATACCTAAAATGGGGCTAGCTAAATATTTGAGAAGAGATTCACTGAGTCCTTAGAGTCAAACTCTCTCTAATCCTATTGTAATATTGTAATGATTTTGAATATACTTATGATTCTTTCATATGTTTGAAGTCTCGAGAGAAGGCGCAGTATGAAATCTGTTTTAATTATGAGGAGTTATATGAATGAAGATATGAAGTTATATGGATTTCATATATAGTCTACTTAATGTATGTCTCTAGGTAATGGAATGAATTTGACAATAAAGATGAAACAATTCTAATCTATTATGTATATACCATGTACTATTTGGATATGTGTGTGTATTGTTTTACTTATTAGTCCTAGTAATTTTTCAAATATGAATTGCATGAATGCCAACCCTGACGGATCTTTGTGTATTTATCCTTCATCACTGTCACAAGACCTTATGCTCTCTGCGATCATCTTTGCATATGATGTGAGACCTTCCTCGACCTTATTTGAGGATTGATGTGTTAATGCTCTGAGGTATTTTTTGGTAAGCTTAGGAAGAAACCTGGGTATAAAATCCCCAACATTAAGAAGGACGTGCACACACATGGACAAAATGACAACAAGTCATCGCATGGAGATGGCATATTTTTTAATTTGATTAGGGGAATCTATAAGGAGACTAGAATATGGTATAGATTTATAAGATATTAAGCAAGGCTTTATAATGCTAAGACCAACTATCATTAGGACACAATTCGACAAGCTTAAGAGGCGACAATGATATCCTCACGACTACTATGTATACAACACACATGACCCAATACATTCTTGATTCAATATAGGAAAGTACAAAATCCCTAGGTGGAGTGCATTAGAATTAGCAACACATGAGGAAGGGATATTTGGCACTTATCCCCTAGACCTCCGTAGGATGTGTCTTTTCTTCTTCTTCACCCATGTTCTTTGTTTTCATATTAGTTGTAGGAAATGAGACAAACTATACATATGCATGTGCATGATTGATTACAATATTCAAGACTTGACATCTTATTATAAAACCGTGAACTCATAACATGGGTCTAGAAATTCTAAGTCACATGATACAACAACCACATATGAAAGATAGGTTTCTCATGCACATACACAATGTGAGATTAAGGGCAACTAAGATGTTACTTTTAAAATATGAATGGTATGTTGAGTATTTTTATCATCATAAGTGTTACGTGTGGCTTTAAATTTAGCATTTTTAATCAATATTTAGTCACAAGGTATAAGTTTAAAGGTATTTATTAGGGTGTGAGTCAAATTGATTTTTTTGTAATAATGATCATTTATTTCCTAGACACTACATATTCATAGTAATTTTTTGAAATATGAGTAGATTAATTCCTAATGATCAACTCAGAGGATGTCACCTCTTGAAGAGGTAAATAATGGTATATGACAGGACTTACCTTGATATTTATTATTTGGACCAGGAAATTACAAAATTCAACATATGGTACGAACTGTGGGATAGAAGAAAATTATACTCTTACAATATAGGAATGACCCAAAATGAGAATATGATTAAACTTGTTGTCACAATATAACCTTGAAATAAACTTATAGGAAAATAGAAAAATAAAATTATAATTAGTCTAAAAGGGGATGATGGAACCCTTTGGTATGTGCTATAACGTGTTGGTTTTCATAAATAAAGAAAGAGATAATGGATTTGTGTTGTATACATGCACTGATGAGTGCGTTAAGATATATCTTAAGTGTTGGATAGTATAAAATTAAAGGATTGACCATGCACATTATGAAGATATCGTCAGGTATGAAGTAAGATACAATCACATAATATTCTCAAATGGCCAAGGTAACTTGAGGAAGTAAACACAACACTATTTATTTAGGAAAGATGTGGATAAATTGTAATGATCAAAATGAAAGAATAGTAGTATAATTTCATGAAAGTACAGATTGACAGAAGTCCAAAATAGAAGAAACACATATATATATCTTAAGATAGTATGGAAATACACTTGAGGGATAATTAACCTATTTAATAAGGTTTTTAAGAAAGGAAGGACAACTCCTAACTTTGATCATATATATATATATATATATATAACGATGATAACCTATTGTAGTCCTCATAAGCATGACGAAATTGGAAGAATGAGCTGAACAAGTAGAGTAATAGACAGATACTTAAGGTGAGTAACTGGAAGTTTCACAAATGAGTATAAGAATTCAACAAGAAGCAATAGCCTATCCTAGATAATGATGGGAGATTTTGGAATTAGGGAATACTCATGATTAAATAATTTATTACTTATAAGGTATCCCATGAATGAATAACCCTACGGATTTTTTTCTTAAATCACAGAAGAGTTCCTTGATATGGGACATGATAAACTCATTGTAAAGCCTACATAAGGACAATTCTTACGTGAAAGAAGATGTTGTCAATTAACCAATGGAATTAAATGATTGTGATAATGATGTAGGAAATTTTAAGTAGTACGAAATCATTATATTAAAGGGGTAATAAACCCATGGGTTCTTGTAGGATGTGAACAAATAAGACAAGCAAAAAATTATGAAAATTCCCAAAGATAAAAATGGGAAATACATTAGAATAAAGGTAGTATTCTCATAGTTGTTGAAATGTTGTTGAGTACTAAGAGTGGTCCGAAAAGATATTTTAAACGACAATGGTTGAGTTAATTTTCATGAGTTAAATTACCATTTAGGAAACTAATGAAAGAGGAAGAATTATTAATGAAATATGACATCCATAAAGAAATCTGCAGATCTGAGCATAAGCATGAAGACAACAAAACATAAAACACCAAAGGGATGAATGACCTTCACTGCATACCTCAAAGATGTGTTTTGAAACAGATGTAGAAGGAAATTCCTTCAATTCTTCCTCACCTTTTTTGTTATTTGAAGACTTCTCTTGAACCGACCTCTTTCATTTCAAGTAATCTTCATACAACACTTTCACCATCTCATACATGGAAAATAGATTTTTTCAAATATCCTTCTCATCGTGAGAAAGTCCCTCTTTAGTCACCATTTTCTCAACTGAGATGAGGTTTTCCCTGGTAAACATGCAAACTCAAAATCCAACTGTCAACTAGCTCTAATACCACTTAATCCGAAAAGATATTTTAAACGAAAATGGTTGAGTTAATTTTCATGAGTTAAATTACCATTTAGGAAACTAATGAAAGAGGAAGAATTTTTAATTAAATATGACATCCATAAAGAAATCTACAGATATGAGAATAAGCATGAAGATAGAAAACCATAAAAAACCAAAGTGATAACAAAGTTTGGTAACCTCGCTTGCGTCTCCGAGCCTTTGTCTCAGTGGGTGAGGCTTTATTATTTATTTTAGAAGATTTAAAAATGCATCACAACAGTGCTAAAAAGGTTACAAACTGATCTGGTCTTGGTCTACCAGATCTCTAGAACCCAACAAAATAGACGACACTGAAATCGGATGACCAGAGCTCCTATAAATGGCCCGCAAAGGTGCGCTCCTCAATAGCTTCCCTACATAAAAATTGGCTTTGCCTCAATATTTCAATAACATGTATTTGCGCCCCCGGGGGGGCAGCTCAATTCGCAACTGCTGTGAAAATGAAGTTCCATGAGGTTTCGAGTTCAACTCCCCCCAACTTACAATGTGTTCCGCGTAAGGGGCGTCGTGGGCACACCTGGTGGTTATAGTGGTAGCAGTTGGATAACACGACCACGTGTAACGCGAGCACGTGCCCAACTAGTTGATGATTCCTCTAGACATAAAATTAAAAAAAAAAAAAAAATATTTTCTCTGAACTTCCCTCTTGGATTTAAGATCTTCTAGTTCATATAGGCCTAAAGTTGGTAACCATCTCCCAACTTCTTCCCAAGATATGGCCTCAAAAAGGGCCCAAGATCCTCCAAAAATGGGCAAAATATCCCAATATCAGGCCATAAATCAATAAAAATCACATCAGATAGTATTAAAACCCACTTTAGGGAATAAATTAGGTGCATCCCCCCACAATAGAGGCCCTGATCGCATGCACACTACCCATGTGGCCTAGCGCTAAGCACTAGCTCCTTAACTACCGACCCCTGGTCATTTGCAATGCCATATGCCCTGATCCTTTACCTTCCATGTGATATATACTTTGATAGGCCCCTTGATTTCCAGTTGTTGGTTATGCCTATGGTCGTCGAGCTAGCAGGACCGACCAGGGCTAACCCCTAACCTTCACACCAAGTGGTAGAGCCAACTTTCAAATGGATCGATCACATGTGGTAACGTCGGGCTACACCATTTCCCCACCAACAAACAAAGGACTGGGGCCATATGTGATGGTCTAGTGGTGTTTGCGTCGGGGCTGGGAATAGACCCCAGCCCTATTCTCCTCTGAATATCCCTCCACACAAAATAAATACAGGTGGCACCATTGTATGGTTTAGTACCACCCTCCTGTGATTTGGATAGCCACTCCATGCCAAGATGTTCGCCCGGTCTGAGGTCACACAGTCAAACCCAGTGGGCGCCAAACCAATTTTTCCAAAAATTGCAACCAAGATATTGGTGCCACTGGCATCCTAGGATTGGGCCACATGGCACCATGTTATTCGCCAAAAACATGCCACCTTTCAAGCGCCCATTCATCTAATTGTCTGCCCAGGTGTAATTCCACTATACCTTCCACAAATGACACATGTCGTATAGTTGTATGACCTTGCCATGTCATCTGTACGAATGTTCCACATGTCACCCTTGCAGTGGTGACATGTGTCACACTCTGATTGGTCCACCTGTCTGACACTTCATCAGTACATATTCCCAATCAACACACTTGCGACGTCAACAAATTGTACCTTCCATTGTATCTTTCCATGTTAGTTATATGGTCGTACGACCTGTACAGTCAGCTGCCATGTCAGCACTGTACAGAATGTATAGTCAACATCTATTTTTTTGCTTGTTTGGAAAAATGAACAGATCATGATATCTAGAGCATACAACATTTGTTTGATCATGTTCAAGTTGCATTCGGTTTGTAACGTCGAGGCCTACGCACCTATACGTTTTGAAGAGATTATGAGAAATTTGTTTTTTTAGGCCTTTCTGAGCCCCATCTATCTCCTGGATCCAATTATGGATCACACCTCCCCACTAAAAACCTTTTGGTCCTCCAAAAGGTTATAAAATGGAACTTATTGATTACATACTCATAAAGACAAAAATAAAACACTATGTTTCTCAAAATGATGTTATAACAGCTCATCATTTCAACATGCGTGATTACATTAATGGAAGAAAAATACAATGAAGTTGTGACATCCACCTCTGGAATAACCAAGTGACTATTTTCTTTCCTTCATGGTGTTACTCTTACTTCACTAGTAATTTTTCTTCCTTTGTGAGTACACGCGCAATCCTTTTTTCCTTCTTTGGACGAAGTTCCAGATTAAGATTCCAACAATTAGCCTTTTGATGTCCACCTACCTGGTTCGAACGGTGAGCAAAATGGTCGATCGTAGCTCCGGCACCGAGAAAAACAAGATTTGCTCCAATCGAGATTCTCCAACACTCCACAAGTCCTTGCAAATGAAATGGTAAATGAGTTTTTGAATCAATTGATATATATAAAATTTCATTTTTTTTATAAACTATGGTCATTTTGGGTTTCTCCAATGGTGTAAATGGCTTCACTAATATCTGGTTTGTAGTTTCTGGCATCGCAGGATTCTTGGAAGTTCTAATGAATCATTCACCTTGTCGTATTTATGAGCATAGTCTTAGTTCGTTCTCGAGCTCGACAATATGAGAACGTAACCGGGTAAACTTTTATCACTTTTTCGGACCCGTACGGATACGATCACACGAAAAAGGAACCCCCCTGGAGTCTACTTTAAACCCTTTTCAGACTCTCTAAATATGAAAAGATTGTCGAGTGATCTTGCTTTCTTTCACACTCGTTAAAAGGTCAGAAAGAGCGTCTTTTGAGCGATAGTTTAACCCTTTTTCGGTCTCTTTGGACTACTGTACGAAAAAGGAACTGAGAGAGTTCTCTTTTAAGTGTTTTTCCAAACTCTATAATCCTGAAAAACCTTCGAGTTTTCTGTCTTTGGACTCGTTAAAGCACACATCGACAGACCCATATGGGAACGAATCCTTACTTCTTCCAGTTCGTTAAACAAAGGAAGAGGAACTTACCGAAGGTGAGTTATATCGAGCATGTGTTATCCTCCTCGAGCTCATTAAATCAAAAAGAGGTACTCATCTATCTGGATGGGGGGAAAATTGAAAGGAGCAAGCCAAG
>ML780731.1:4685-19551 GCA_009831015.1 Picea engelmannii
AGGTTGTAGAAAAGAAAGGACATGTGGCTTACCGACAGCCTTACCTAATTCTTTGAGATGTATGCATGATGTGTTGCATGTTTCATTTTTACGTCATTATATTTCAGATCTGTCACATGTTATTGACTTGAGTTAATTCCAGGTATCGGACGAGGGTGCTCTCATAGCAGATCCAATCTGTGTTCTGGACCATCGCACTCGACAACAACAGAGTCGATTGGTCGATCAGGTCAATGTCTAGTGGAACAATTATAGTCCACATTCTGCTACTTGGGAGGACACACATGAGATGCATCAACAATTTCCATATTTATTTCGAAAGTTTGATAGATAGATTAGTATTATCTATATTTGTTTTCGTTATTAGACTGTACAAACTTTGGGACGAAGTTTAAAACAAGAGGGGGTGTATGTAACATCCATATTTTCACTGACTTGATTTTCATAACACAGATTATTCTTTGAGGAAACTTGCATCCAAGTAATCCGACTAAACATGGTACTTTATGATTATCTGATTTGTTTATGAGTTAAAGTTTATGCTATAATTAAATGTTGAAATTTTGATATGTCATTTGTATTGATGTATATCATTGTCAGGTATTATGATGAGGTTTCCTAAGTGTGCAAGAAACATGATGTGATGAGTATGTTGATGGCATTGACAGAACTCCTTGGACTCCATATTGAGTCAAGGAGTGGACTATTGACTTTGACTATGAGTACTTGATTTTATTATGCATGTATTATTATGATGATTTCACTTATGGATTTCATGTATACGAGTTAATGATATTATTTTTATTAGTGGATGTAGGCATGGTGACGCTTGGTAATCAAACTCACATATAAAGTAAAGGGGTCATACACAGATATCAGATTGATGAGGGAGAGGTGTGGAAACGTCCCTGTCAAAATATACTATCACTTCCGTCGTGACCTGAACTGAGGGTTAACGACTACCTTGGTCCTGAGAGGTTCATGATGTCGTGAGGGCAAACTGAGACAGTCACTCACGAGGATTTCTAAGGGGCGCACAATAAGGAAGATTCATTATTCCTCAATAATCCCTTAGTCTTACACAAGGTCGACAAGTGGAGTATTGACTCCCAGCGTCAGACAACTTCCAAACTAAGTCAGAATGGAGAATGACACCCATGGAGCACATCGATGTGTCTTGAAGGGCACGTCACATGTTAATCTAAATACAATTAAAGAAAATGAAATGTCAATAGAAACTAATAAAAAATTACAAGACTTTAGAGGATAAAATGAATACTTAGAAATTGTTAGAGAAGAGAACACAAATTTAATATTAATTTATAAACTAGAAAACATAACCAAAAAAATATAAGTCTAAATGTTTTTGACTGAATAAAGTTTATAATAATGGGTTTAAGGAAAATTAGACCAAATAAACACTAGTAAAGAGAGAATAAAAATTAAGACATGTGCACAATGTGTGCATGAAATTAATAAAAAGTTTTTTTTAAAAGAAAATTAATTCATGAGAGAATGGGTTGTCAACATAGAGTTAGAATCCCAAGTCAAACTAGACTCTAAATCCTAACTAAGAGAAGAGTCATAATCAAACCACAATTGTAACTTAGTTAGGAGACACAATAAAGGAGAAATTGGGGAACTAAGGGACAACTACGAGAAAATCTAGGCACTAATTGTGGATGTGAGGGAAAATGCAGAATTATTTTTATTAAAAAGAAATAAACATGTGCAACTTGGGGAAGTGTGACATGTGTTGGGGGTGAATAATCTCTAATTTAATTAAAAAAAATTATTTAATTGTGCATGAATTGAATTGACAAGTATCAAGACAAATTTTCTTATAAAAAAAAGGGAGAGTAAGGAGGAATGGACCATACTGTTGGATGACTAAAATGTTGGCAAAATTTATATTTGACTAGTTTACTTGTGTGAGTTGGGTTGCAAGTCTTTTGTAGGAGGTGAAATCCTCTCCTTGCGAGGGCAAGCTTGAGCTAGTTTGGATCTGAAATTTTGTGTGTGTCCCATTTGCGGCTCGGGGAGCTAAGGGAGAAAAAGAGTACCCCTAGCGTTGGATGGGAGGTACTGGTGAAGTCCATTGGTTGGCAACCGAGAAGGGACATTACGTAGAACTAGCCGAAATCAACTTCACAAACAAATAATCTTCTGGTTACGGTATTTCATTATTCTAGTTATTTCATTTATCATCGAATATTCTAGTTGTTTTTATTGTACTTCGAATATGTATGGTTCTTCAAGATTCTGTTAAGTTTTTCTAGTCATTCGAGTATGTAAAAATGATTTGTCACTGGTTATTAATTAAAAGTCATGTATTTAGAGTTTGATTCCTTATCTCCTTTTTCCATGATATTAAATTATTTTCGATAGCCTACCTCTAATTAAACATTCACTATTTTTCTTACCTATATTCAATTGTTGTCTTGGATTGTGTAATTTAGCTTACAATTTCCATTTATGTGGGAGATGGATTAATCCAGTGAAAGGAATCATTGTCGTCTTGGATTATTTTTTGTTAGAAGGATAGGATCCTTTATTGATATAACCGTAGATCTAGATCGGTATGTCCTCTAATGATTTGAATCATAGCAGACTCTTAGGAAACAATTTTCTTCGCGTGGTATAGCGTTGATCTTTGATCATGGAATTCGTTGTAATTCGAAGCTAGTTATCAGATTTATAAATTCTATTAGTTACTTTCTCGGTACCGATGATTTTTCCTTAAGATGAGTAGATTGAAGACTTCCTTTAAAAATATGTTATAAATATAATTCTCGACTGTTAAATAGTTGGGTTTTTTTGCACAAAGAGCGGAAGGGTCTCTTCTTAGCATAATTACATTTTCTCCTTAGCAAGAAGAATGCTTTGTTTGGTTAACAATGGTTATTTTTTTGAAATATATATATATATATACATATTAGTGGTTGTTACTGCTACTATTACGGTCCTCAAAATGAAGGTGACTGGACATGCCCTAGATGTGGCACTGTAAGAGCGATGGAAACATGAGGATGTGTGGTATGCCAAAGCTAATTGATATCGGATCAAGTACACACTTAAAGGAATTGATTTCAGAAAGCTGATTGATATCGTATTGTTGTGTGATACACCGAAGCAGATTGATTCCCTGTGAACTTAAAGGCACATATGCAAACAAACAAAAATTCAAAGTGACTCAAAGGTCGATGGTTCAAACCTCATGCAATAGCTACATAGTTCGTTGCAAAACCTCAAGTTTGTGGTATTACTCACACTGCTATGATGGGTCTCAAACCTCTCAATAGCCACCTCCGTGAAGAGTATATTCAAATGTTGACTAGTATCACTAGATTGTATGGTTGTTAGATCGTTGAGGTGGATCATATTGGAACGTGATCACTTTTACTTAAAAAGGAAGAAAGCAAGCAATACTTTAATGTAAGAACAACTTGTTATTTCATAGAACTAGTTGTAACTGGTATCATTATTATATTTCTTTATTATGTTACTTACAATAGAGTAAAATAATTACTTGCTTTCATGACAAGAATTGCAATATTCTATTTTTTAAGTTTTCCACGATTTCCTTTTTCTTTAAAACTAATAGGCATTGTAATCTCGGGTGAAAGTTTCATTTAAGCTTGAAGAAAATTTTGTTCGTGTGTAATTCAATATCTTTTATGTTACAACAAAATTTAACACTTTGCAACTTGTAGTGATTAATACCCACTTGTCAGCGCTCCTTGTTTTCTTACGTCCCAGATTCTTCTGTCTTAAACGTGTAGTACACTAAAGTTCGTGGGCTCTCCCTTGGCATCTTTGTTATTGTTGTTGACCTGTGGCTTGGATTAAGTTATAACATGAACCTTATTACACCATTATAGTAGCTGATATTGAATCCTAGGTTATTAAAAAAATAAGGTGGATGGAAGTTTGTTAATTGTTTTTAAGTGGCAAGGTCTTGCACACACAGTAAGTGTAGGTAGATGAAATGCTCCTAGTCTTATTCAAGTTAGAATTATTCTTTTTCTGTTTTGAGTAGGGAACAATGAAGAAAACAACACAGAGTGAATAGAGCTAACTTATTAGTTGTTCTCCCTCTTGTTTTTGAGTTGAATAGTATAATTTCCACTTGCCACTTGACATTGTTAATGCCATGTTTCCTATGCTATATAAAATCTAAAACTAAGAGTAATTTAGTAGTTAATATTACTGAAACCGATAGTATCACTGTAAGGAAAGTTATCACCTCTAATTTAATCACAAGTTAAACCTCTCTCTCTCTCTCTCTCTCTCTCTCTCTATATATATATATATATATATATATATATATATTCATAATATAATGGCATTGTAAAATTAGAAGCATGAGTGTTAGGTAGAGTGATATGGATCAATGATTCGTTTTTGGGATTTATATTAATGATCTATAATAATTATTTTAAGTTAATTATGTTGTTAAATGGTTTATTTTTATATTAATGAAAAGAAAGTAAAAGTATGGTTTTAATGATTTTTAAATGATCTTATTGGAATATCAATATGACCTATGTTATGACATAACTAAACTAAGGTGCAAAATTGCGCAACTTTAATTACGACCTGTGTTATGACATAACTAAACTAAGGTGCAAAATTGCGCAACTTTAAGTAAAGTAGATAGACGAATTTGCATGTGTACATATTGTTATATTTTTTAGAATCATTGAAATTATTGTGAGGTTTTCTTTAGTTATTGATGAAATGTAGTTGTATTTTGTGTAGATGATATTTTTATTTTAATACCATGTTTGAAATGTTCTATTTAGTTGCATTATGTTAAGTCACTCTATGATTAACAAAGAAAAAACAAAAAAAGAGCTACATTTGTTGTATTCGCTTACACAGGATGTTCAGTAAACCAGAGGGTCGTTACATATGGTATCGGGAAGCATTCTACTCTGCGACACTGGAATTGTTATATCTTCCAATGCAAATTTTAATTAAAGATGTAATTAATAATATAAATTGAAAATTGTTTTATGCAGGTATAATGGTTAGAGGACAGAGAATGAGTAGACATCGAGGTGTGGGAGGAAGAGGTATTCCTGCTCCAAGTACACCCACACTTGAGGTATTTGCTCCACGGGGAGAAGAGAATACCACCGAGAAGGAGCATTTTGCAATGGACGATGTCATGGGTATGATAAGGTCTTTTCAAAGGATGTTAGAGGCGTTGATAAATCGCCTTGATCAAGATGAGGGCAGAGGATCTGCACCCATTGAGGGTTTGCATCGTCCTCCTATAGTTAGTGGTAGTGTTCATAGAGAACTCGAGAAAGTAAAATTTCCTGAGTTCTGGGGTTCCACAGAGGGTTTAGTCATCGAAGCTTGGTTGGAGAATATGACAATGTCTTTTACATTGCGTGATTATACCTCCAACATAAAGGTCCATATGGAAATATTTCAGCTGAAAGGGAGTGCACTTCTATGGTGAAGGACACTCTTACCACAACTGAATATGGCCATTGAAGACATGTCTTGGTAATTGTTCGAGGAGTAATTCTGAGAGAGGTACTTATCTGATGAGTTCATTGAACGACAGCGTAACAAATTCAATGCTTTACGACAGGGCAGTTGTATAGTATCTGAGTATGATGAAAGATTTATGGAGTTTCTCAAATATGCTCCGCACCTGAACACTGAAAAGTTAAAGGTGAATAAATTTGTTTTTGGTCTCAAATACAACATTCATACTAAGGTGAGGATCTTGATGCCTCAAACTTTACACGATGCAGTACAAAAATATTTTATCACTAAAGAAGAGTTGAACAATGGGGGTCAAGGTAGGACTCCTTTTAGGAAGACAATACAGATGCCACCTAGAGCGTCGCAGCAGTAGACACTCATTAGACAGACTTTTGTCCACTATGATACACCCAGATGACCTGTATTTTCTACACCATGCAGACAAACTACCAGTCAAAGGAATTTGTATAGAGAACCACCATAGCAACAGTCGTGTCGACCTCAGTAACAAAAAAGTATACATCTATTCCGCAGAATATATCCGGACCTCAGAACCCTAGACCAGTGGATTATTCCTCCGGAACTAGGAGCACCGGCCCAAAGAACAGATTTTGGACTTGTGGAGAACCACACTATGAGAGATATTTTCCTATCGAGAATGAGAGAGCTACCGGATCAGTAGGAAATATGTTGGTAGGAGATCTGGGAAATACCCATATCATTCATCCAGCGATGAATAACCGTTAGGTCAAGCATCAATATACAATGCTCGCGACTTCAGGTATGATAACAAATCAAGAGTTTAGTATTTTTGATAGATCGAGGAGCTATTGAGAGTTTCATTTATAGTGTTGCGCTCAGAAGAATTATGGTGAAGGCAGTCGAACAAGATGAGTTTAGATATGTAGAATTGGCATCTGGTGCCAATCAAGAAGTTGGAGAAAAAGTTAAGGATTGTAACATTAATTTGGGTGATTTCTTCACAAATGTAAACTTTCATTTCACAACCTTAGGATCCTATGACATTGTGATTAGAATGGATTGGTTAGAATCTCACAATGTGATACTTAATTGTAAGACGAAAAGATTAAGCTTAATTGATGATTTGGGAGATAAAAGAGTAATTGTAGGGAGAAACCAATGAGTATCGCTAATATATATTACTTCCCTACAATTACAGAAAATATGCACAAGGGATGTAATTTGTATGCCATTTTATCTCTTAATGAAAAGGGTGACACGGAAAGAATGGAAGACTTTCCAGTAGTATTTGAATTTGTTGATGTTTTTCCTGAGGAGTTTACCGTCGGAAAGAGAATTGGAATTTACTAAAGATTTAAAACATGAAACAAAACCAAATGCAAAAACGTTATATTGGATGTCAACACCTGAATTACAGGAGTTAAATATGCAATTTAAAGGGTTATTATATTTGAGACTTATACGTCCAAGAGTATCACCGTGGGGTGCACCAGTAATTTTTGTAAGAATGAAGGACGAAGCGTGGAGGCTTTGCATTGACTATCGTCAAATAAACAAACCCATGATCAAGAATCGATACCCGTTACCAAGGAATGATGACTTATTTAATCAAATGAAGGGGCAACTGTATTTTCAAATATAGATTTGAGATCGGGGTATCACCAATTGCGAATCAAAGAAGAAAATATTCATAAAACAATGTTTAAGACAATATTTGGACATTACGAATTTACTGTATTACCATTTGGTTTGACAAATGCCCTTAATGTATTCATGAGTTTAAAGAATGGGGTATTCCGCGAATACTTGGACAAGTTCATACATGTATTTATTGATGATATATTAATTTACTTTCGGACAAAAGATGAGCACTACGAACATCTGAGATTAGTTTTACAGTGCTTAATAGAAAACAAGTTGTATGGAAAGTTGTCGAAATGTTATTTTTATCAGAGAAAGATTCAGTATTTGAGACACATTATTTTTGGAGAAGGTATCGTTGTGGATCCAGTGAAGGTAGAGGCTATTATGGAATGGCCAACACCCACAAACGTGCTTACTTAGTTTTTTGGGATTAGCATTATATTATCTCATTTTGCCATGATATTAAATTATTTTCAATATCCTACCTCTAATTAAGCGTTCACTATTTTTCTTACCTATATTCAATTGTTGTCCTAGATTGTGTAATTTAGCATATGGCTTGCATTTCTGTGGGAGATGGATTAATCCAATGAACGAAATCATCGTTGTCTTGGATTGGTTTTTGTTAGCAGGATATGATCCTTTATTGATATAACCGTAGATCTAGATCGGTCTGTCCTCTAATGATTTGAATCAGAGCGGACTCTTAGGCAACAATTGTCTTCAAGTGGTATAGCATGATCTTTGATCATGGAATTCATTGTAAGTCGAAGCTAGTTATTGGATTTATGAATTATCTTAGTTACCTTCCTAATACTGATGATTTTTCCTTAAGATGAGTAGATTGAAGACTTCCTTTAAAAATCTAGTATAAATATAATTCTTGACTGGTAAATAGTCATTTTCTTTTGCACAAAGAGCGTAAGCATCTCTTCTTAACATAATTATATTTTCTCCTTAACAAGAAGAATGCTTTGTTTGGTTAACAATGGTTGTGTTTTCGTGTATATATATATATATAGTGGTTGTTGTCACTGCTATTGTTACGATCCTCAAAATGAAGGTGATTGGACATGCCCTAGATGTGGGTAAGAGTGATAGAAACATGAGGATGTGTGGTACGCCAAAGCTTATTGATATTGGATTGAGTACGCACTTAAAGGCATTGATTTCAGAAAGTCGATTGATATCAGATTGTTGTGTGGTACACCCAAGCAGATTGATTCCCCACGGACTTAAGGCACAGATGCAAACAAACAACCATTCAAAGTGATTCAAAGGTCGATGGTTCAAACCCCGTGCAATAGCTACATAGTTCGCTGCAAAACGTCAAGTTCGTGATATTACTCACGCTGCTATGTTGGGTCTCAGACCTGTCAATAGCCACCTCCGTGAAGAGTACATCCAAACGCTGACAAGTATCACCGGAAGAAAGCAAGCAATACTTTAATGTAACAACAACTTGTTATTTAATAGAACTAGTTGTAACTGGTATTGCTATTATATATCGCTATTATGTTACTTACAATAGAGTAAACTAATTACTTTCTTTCATGACGAGAATTGCAATATTCCATATTTTCAGTTTTCCACGGTTTCCTTTTTCTTTAAAACTAACGGGCATTGTAATCCCGAGTGAAAGTTCCATTTATGCTTGAAGAAAATTTTGTCCATGTGTAATTCAATATCTTTTGTGTTACAACCAAATTTGACACTTGGCAACTTGTAGAGATTAATACCCACTTGTCAACGCTCCTTGTTTTTTTACGTCCCTGGTGCATTGTTACGCCATTATAATAGTTGATATTGAATCCTAGGTTATTAGAAAAATAAAGTGGATGGAAGTTTGTTAATTGTTTTTAAGTGGCAAGGTACAGCGCATAGTAAGTGCAGGTAGACGAAATGCTCCTAGTTACGTCGAAAGGCGTACATTTATTGACAATGGGCACAATTAATAATCTTTTAATCTTATTTAACCTTAAACCCTAATCTGATGGCTATGCATTGAAGATGCTGACATATTCTTAATTGTCCTCCAAAATCAATGGGTCGGATTTATTGTTCATAACTTTCTTGCATTTATCAAGACATCAGTTAACATGTTTACTTTTTAACATTTACCTAATCACATTAAAAAATTACTGTAAGAACATATAATTACCACGTTTAAATAATTAAATAGAATTAAACCGTGGCATCTAAATAATTGTCCACCAACCACGTTTCGGCCAGCGCTATGTACGGCATTAACCAACCGTCAGCCACTTTACGGCTGTGCTAGTCTTATTCAAGTTAGAATTATTCGTTTTTTGTTTTGAGTAGGGAACAACAAAGAAAAAAACAAAGAATGAATAGAGCTAACTTCTTAGTTTCTATCCCTCTTGTCTTTGAGTTGAATAGTATAATTTCTACTTACCACCTGACATTGTTAAGGCCATGTTTCCTACACTATCTAGAAGCTTAAACTAACAGTAATTTAGTAGTTAATACTAATGAAATCGATAGTATCACTGTAAGGAAATTATCACCTCTAATTTAATCACAAGTTAAACTTCTCTCTATATAATTATGTATTAACATTCATAATATTATGGCATTGTAAAATTAKAAGCATAAATGTTAGGTAAAGTGATATGGATTAATGATTCKTGTTTGGGATTTAAATAATGATTTATATTAAYGATATTAATGATTTATAATAATTATTTTATGTTAATTATGTTATTGAATGATTTGTTTTTATATTAATGAAAAGAAAGTAAAGTATGGTTTTAATGATTTTTAAATGATCTTATTGGAATATGATTACAACCTGTTATGACATAACTAAACTAAGGCTCAAAATTGTGCAGCTTTCAGTAAAGTAGATAGACGAATTTGCATGTGTACATATATTTTTAAGAATCATTGAAATTATTGTCAGGTTTTCTTTAGTTATTGATGAAATGTAATTGTATTTTGTGTAGATGATATTTTTACTTTAATCCCATGTTTGAAATGTTCTATTTAGTTGTGTTATGTTAAGTCACTCTATGATTAACAAAAAAAAAAGAGCTACATTCATTGTATTCGCTTACACATGATGTTCAATAAACTAGAGGGTCGTTACAGGTCCATAGAGGACAAGTCTTGCTTCATGAGGTAACAATTCCGGTCTTGTGGTAAGTGCCACTTTAACAACTGAAGCATTTGAGCCTATTGTAAAGAGTCAATTCTTGATTATGAAAACATTTACTTGGAATTTATACTTTTTGCCTCATTTCACCTTGGTGGTTGACATGGTTTCCTAATAAATGGGTCAACCTAAGGAAAAGGTTCGCTACTAGGGGGTCTTCTTGAAGGGTCACTGTACCATTCTGACACACACTTATCACTTTCCACACTTCCTCACTTTTGTTTCCTCATATTTTGGGTTTTCGAGATGATTGACCCCAAGAAGGGCTTGTACCTCATTTCATGGGAAGAAGGGGATAAAGGTGCAAAGGTGTTATAGCTAGAAAAATTTAAAATCCATAAATGATCCTTTTAGATGCTAGCCCTAAGGTCCTAAGAGCAATAAAACCCTTCTCCATAAAAATTCAAGGACCTTTTAGAAAAAGAAAAACACATAATTAATAAATGTCTCACTTGTTGGGGGAACACATTTGTGATGTCTTTTACTTTCCTTGCACATGGCACTCCATGTGTTCTTAACTTCATGTGGCATTTTGGTGCCCCTTACTTTCCATTGCACATAGCACTCAATGTTTTAGAACATAATAAATTAATGGAAAATAAGAAGGCTTGGAAAAATGTTGCATTGCAAATGAAGGATGCCCCTCCACAAAGGCACCCATAGATGAGACAATATGAGCCCTTGATATGTCAAGAAAAACATGCCCAAAATTCACACCCCATCCACCTCATACTCATTACATAACTCAAAGAGGGTTGTCTTTGGAAACACTCCTTGACTTGGGGATTGATCTACCCAATAGGGCATCATGACAACTCTCACATACTTAAATTTGGCAAATTTTATAAGGTGTTTGAGCATTTGTTTAGTTTGAAAAGGGGGGATTTGATGCACATGTTTGGGTGGTTCTTTTATTGAATACAACTTACTTGGAATGATACATGTGACTTGTGGACCCTTGGAGGGCGTACATGTTTGTCTTTGCAAGACCTTGCAAGATGAAAGTTACCCATGGAGGAATTGTGCCATTTTGACCTTCATGGGGGGTTGAAGACCCCAAGGATGGATGTCATACGCCATAGGATGGGAATTGGAATCCAGAGCTCTTGTGCAAATGAGATGATGAATGTTTCCATTGGAGGCACTTTGACAACACTAGAGGATGACATCATAGCCCTTTGCACTTGGACATTGGCCTTTGGAGACCTAGGATGTCACATTCTGAGCCTTTGATGTCATACATAGGCTACGGTTTTGGTGGGCTTGATTGTTCCAAATGTTATGTGATGTGGTTTAAAGTGTTATCACATGCTAATTTGCATTAATTTTTCCCAAAGCATCTTGTCCTTGTGCTATCTTTCCACTCAGATTTTAAAACTTTTTCACCAACTTCGTCAAGCTCCCATCACTTGAATCCTTCACTCAATTGATCATCCAAAATAGTCATGTCCTCCATGAGTCAAAAATTTGGCAAATATCCCAAACCTATACCTAGCCTTAATGCTTATCTAAATCCCTTAATTCCATCACTTCATTCATTTGTACCCTTATTTTCATATTCCCGTTGAAAATAAAAAATATATCTTTTATTAGGCACCCTTATCCTATCCACAAAGTCATGCGTTAAGCCTTATATGCCCAAAGTCCTTAGAAAATAGAAAAAGGGTTTATTATTATTAATTTAAATATTCTTATATTAAAATATTTATATTAATATTTGATCCAATATTTAATTTATGGCATCACGTCAAATCATGGGCACGAATCTCAATTTATAATGTGGAAAAGTCAAAGGGTGGATGGAGGGCACACATACATATTGGGCATAGAATTAACACAGAGATTAATTATGTGAAGGCAAGCCGATATGTAAACCAGTGGTTTTTGGTTGGGGAAACGTGTCCTTACGTGATGAATATCGGGGGTAAAAGTAGTGTGGATTAAACCACTCCAGCCCAAGCCCGATATAATAAATGCAACCATTTATCATATAGTTTATGTGCGACATATTTTCAAGGAATGCATTTCAATAATAATTATGGAATTTCCAATAAATGAGATTCTTCCTCACGGTGAAAAGGTTTTACAGAGGTAAAATTTAAGTTTTACAAATTGAAGAGATTAATGTTTAGTTCCATGGAAAAGAATTAAATGGGAAACTGCACCTGAAAGGAAGAATTTGGTAATTCTTTATCGAAAGGTTTTACAAAAGTAAAAGTAGAAGATCAAACGTATTTTGCCAAAGATGGTAAACACGACATGGTTTTCAAACCCATGAGAAAAAACAAAACACAGTAAATGTTTTTCACAGTGAAATGGTAAATTGGGCAAAACAAGACATGGTTTTCAAAACCATGGGAAACAAGCAATAAATGTTTTTTCAAAACCATGGGCATGAATTAAATTGTGGAAATTTAATTTTAAAGTATAAAAAATATTTGGGAATTATTTTTATTTAAATATATTATTCCCAAATATTTAAGGAAAATTTGGATAAATAAAATTAGATTTGGAAAAAGCACAAGTGACATTTCAAAGAGGATGTGGCAGTCAGTTTCCGCAGCAGCTGAGACTTACAGGACAATTTTCGGATGAACCAGAATGAGTTTTCAAAATTCAAAGGAGGTTATTGTCAAGCATGGACCCTAGAACATTAAACTTGTTCATTTTTCACACATGTGTCACGGATTGGGAGATTTGAGGGAATCTTGGAACCATATTTTTCTGTTATGATTTCATGTTTGAGACATGTTTTTGTGACACATATTCCGGCAAGCTGGAGATGAATTTCAAGAAACTAAGAGGGGTTTTTCTTCAAAACGAGCTTATCTACAAAATCGTTCTCAGATTTTACACAGTTGTTACAGTTTGATAATTACAAGTGGCGTTTTGAAGCCTATTTTTTCTCCTAAAAAACCGAAGATCAGTTAAACGTGCCATGTTCTATTTGTAATTGTTTATATTTTGGGGAAGAAGCTGAAACGTTTCAGTTCAGGTATTGTAATTGGTTTCTAATTGAAAGGAAATCGAAATTTTATAAATGATAGAGGTTCTGAATGTATTAGTGTTGGCATAAGTGTAATGGCACATTTTTGTTGTTTTTGAACTTTATTGTAAATTTCTGGACTTGAATTGAATACATATGCAGAATCTTTTGAAGTCTCTATGAAAAGATTCTAATGGTGGTAATGTGAGTTTTGTCTCCTTTCATTGTATATATTTCCAATGTTCTTTATTTCCATTTCTATTTTCTTTTGTTTAAATTGGAGAGTTAAATGCCCATAATTCATCTCGTGATGCTCTCGGCTGAAGCAATTTAAACTGTGTATTTCTTCCTAACCAATTCAGAATTTATTCCATTAATTCTCTGATGCAGTTACTTTTTTTTCCCTTTCCTCTTACACTCTGCAAATTTCAATTTATAACTCAGATTCATTGTCTCATTTAGCCTTTATTCTCTTGAGAGTTCTATTGTCCAGTCATTGTTTTCATTCACTTTCAGAATTTCAATTCCATGCCCCTAAGTGTGCCTCCTCTTCTTCGCCAACAAATTTATAAAAACCCCCAAAACAATCTGAATCTAGACATTGATTGTCAAAGATATATCAAGTGACACGAGAGAGCCCTCTCTGAGTTGAGCAGGCTAGTGCCCAGTTCTAAAGTAGGTTGAAACAGTTACCTCTGTCGTTTTTCTATTAGCCAGACAAAATTTACAGAGTGCTAACATTCTAGCGCCATTGTCGGGGAGCGAAGGTGAAATCTTCCATGGGAGAAACGACAAAGTTCAGATCTGAGTATTGATGGTGAAGAGTATTCAGAAGCAAAAATGTTGTACATCATTCACCTGTCGACTCCATTTTCAAGAATCTATCATTCAAAATTTGTATAGCGACTCCACTGTCCAAAGACTCAGTAGCCTGAAGATTTTATTAGCGACTCCACTCAAGATTCAAATTTGATTCAGAGACTCCAATGGAAGATGAGATCCCTTGACGGAGGTATGAAATGCCATCATAGAAGAAAACAATTACCTAAAGTTGAGTTTTTTCCAAGACATAATATTTTTGTTATTAATTACCTGTTGTCCTTTCCTGAACATGCTAAACAAATTTTTCTTTACCTGCTGCATTTAAATGATGATCGTGAGAGTCTTGCAATTGTACATCCTCCTCCTAAAGTTGTACATATATCTCCTCAGTGTATCATTGATTTTTGATCAAAATTTTTCATCTGAGCCATGTGATGACCATAACCAAGTTGATGAGCCTCATGAAACCAAGGTTGATATTTCACCTCTTGTACTTGATCCAACACCCTCCAAGATTCAAAATAGATACAAAACCTTAAAATTACCTCACATACTTCATGATTTTCCTCCAAAGCACTATAAGTACTTACCTGTGTTTGATGGAGAACATGATGCCATCACAGCTAAAAAACACATCCAATATTTTGAACATTTTATAGATTTGTTTGAGATTGATCATGTTGATGTTTGTATGAGGGTCTTCTCTCAATCCTTGAAAGGGGATACCAAAGACTGGTTTAAACACTTGTAAC
>ML780731.1:26167-40329 GCA_009831015.1 Picea engelmannii
GATTCCAATGAGCTATTACACTGAGAGGTTCCTCCAAGTAATGTGCCCAAAATGACCTCTTCAGTGATTTCAATTAACTTATAGCTCAAAATAGTCAAAATCATGGAAATCGTCAGGATGCAACAAAACCAAAGCCAACCTGTGCGGAATGGCTCATAATGATGGAATATGATGATCAATGCAAGCTGGACCCCACAATGCCTCTCAAATACCCCTGTACTCGCTATAACATCCATCTGGCTACTCTGGTCATCATAAATCTCTGCGCTGTGATGATGTCCCAAAGTGGGGACATTACATTTTGTGCACCCTCTTGTGTGCTAGGATATTCTTGGAGGTAAAGGTCTTTCTCTTGAAGATTATAGCAAAGGATTTGGCTGGGTTTTTCTCCCTTGTTTGAGAAGGGTTTCCCAGGATATATCTTGTGTTCTTGTGCATGGTGCTTCTTCATGTGATCTTGGTTATTGCAGCATTTATGGTTGTGGTTAATTGATAAATGGAATAAACTTCATACTTAACCTAATGCTATGAAAACAATAATGGTAATTTCTTCTTGTTTCATGTTATTCTTGTTTAGAACCCTTGGAGGAGTATAAGGGCATACACCCTGAACCAAGTTCATCTTAATTGTTATTGGATAAGTCATTTTTCAAGGTTGCTAGGAGGAGTAAAAGGGCGTATACCCTCCTAGATTTACCTTGTTGGGTTTACTTGCTCTAGGGAGTAAAAGGGCTTACACCCCTAGAGAAGTAGTGGATCCAACTCTTACAACCAAGACTTCATAACCCAATAGATTAAGCACTAATCCAAAATTGCATGGGAGAAACAAAATCGTTGCATTGGAAAACGTGATTTGTTGAGATATTGCATTTGTGTAAATTGGAATCAATTCTACATGCTATTAGCTTGCATGAGCCATTAGGGCGTCTTGCTTAGCCAAAGATTTCTTACTGCTGTTATAAACTTACGCTACAGCCACTAGGGCTGCTGCAAAAACACTTATTAATCACTTATATCTTACTCTTCTACCATTGAAAATAGTTGGCAAGTTGCCATTGTTAATCTACTTGGTATTGGCTATATTTTGGGCAAGTTGTTTACTGCTTTCTTTGAGTAGATGTTGCTGCTGTAGCAATATTTTTCTACAGCCATAAGGCTGCCTTTATATTTTGCTGATAACTTCATTTAGCAGCCCTATTTTTCCATCAAAGTTTATGCTTAAGTGTTGGGGTATTATCTACTTGTTTAGTGCTTCATTGCCCAATAAATATTTAATGCTTTTGATGGTTATTTCTGCAATAAATAGCTCCTTTCATTGCTGATATATACATTTGTTTACTGCTGTAATTTAGGACAGCAAGCTTCACTTGCTTGTCCCTTAGATTATCTGGCATGTATTTCGATAAATTGTCTTGTCTTGGGCAGGTATACCACTCTCTTGCAGGTACACTACACTTTGGCAACCTACCCTTATCAACAAGACCCTTTTTCAAGCCTCTTTCTCTTCTAAACCTGACCTATAGGGGTTTCACTCTCCATTAATTCATTTTCCGTCTCAATCCCTCTAGGGTCACCGGGATTCCCTCCTTGTGGTGATTTATCATCACTAAAGCGAGGGGAGTATCTATCTAAGGTGACAGTGGATAGTTACTCCCATAGTTGTCTCACATTTGTGGATTGGGTTGGGCTTTGCCCAACCTACAATCTGTGCGATAACACATCCAGCTGTCAGCTGTCCCTTTGGCTAATCTTCCGCACTATAAGGGGTGTATCTATGCCATCAAAATCAACCAAGACTTGCAGCTGGCCTTACACGTTAATACAAGCCTGATCACCTTGCTGCTTGCCACTAGACCACACTCCCGTGAGCATTTTCCCAAATTGACAATACTATATTATGAAAAAATTTAAAATGCTTTTGAAAAAGCACACACAATAGATCAAATGTCAATAATAAGTAACCTTTTCAGGCAGTTAGCCAAAAGTAGGTGGCTTAAAAGTATATTATGATCTGGCTTGTTATGCTATTTTAAAATTTTTTCTGTAATCCTGGGCACTGAATTCATACGCATATCTAGCAACTTCTTGCAGTGTTATTATAATAACAGTGAGGTAACAGATGAATTGGTCGAAAAGATATTATTACCTGGTCTTCAACCTGGTGCAGTTGATGTATTTCTCACATTTATCTGCTATTCAGAGGGTCCACTTCCTGAGGAATTGATACCAAAAGTGGAGGTCAGTAAGTTCTCACTTGTTTTTGTCTCGAGGAACTGTGATATGTTGTTCTCAACTTCAGATGATATGATTTATCTATTCGAATGCAGTGTCCTGTGCTAGTTGTATGGGGAGATAAGGATCCATGGGAGCCTATCGAATTAGGAAGGGCATATGGTAACTTCAAAAATGTGGAAGACTTTGTTGTTCTGCCAAATGTTGGTCACTGTCCACAGGTTAGTGCTTTCTCATATTTAATCTATTTGGAATTTGTCGATTCTTTCTCCTCTTAACATTTATCTCACTCTAGGATGAAGCACCTCATCTTGTAAATCCATTGGTGGAGGCATTTGTGGCTCGCCATGCTACGGATTAAAGCCAAGAAGCACACACACATAATCTTGACATCGGGGAAGTGAAGACTCTTATCTGATACAGAAGGAATAGTGCAGCTAGTTAGATCATTATTGTTATTAACCTCAAGCAGTATGAGATTGTAAATTAAAATCTGCATGGCCAATAACTTCTCAAAAGGTTGGTTTTGAATCATTCCTTAACTGGGCAATTTCTTCTGTAATAAAGTTTCATGCTTAGATACACTCTCTTCTTCTCTGTGGTCTACATTGTGTATTTATTTTTTGCCTCTTAATGGTCCAATTTATGGAGTCTTAGTAGTTCTATCAAGACTGCAAAAACAATTGTCCCAATGTTTTGTAATGAATTTTGAGAGCTGAAGGTTTTTAGGAATGGAACTTTTGTCAGTCAACATGACCACCAGTATACCTAATTGCTGAGAACACTATCTACTAAGTACTTACTAATGGATGGTTTAGCTTTTAACTAACAGTTCAAAAGAGCTTCTAACATCTTTGTTGCACAACTGCCAATCACATTTTTTTATTTTGAGCTGGCGAGGATTAGGTATCAAATGTAATGCCATGCTTATTGGGGACCCACGTTTTCACCATGGCTGCTTAGAAATGTTCAATCATCACAGTCTATCTGTTTGCAACTTAGCTCATAGCATGAGCCCGTCCTTAGTACACGTCAAGACTCAAAATGATTGAAAATTTTAGGAAAAATGAAGATGGTAACCATCCAAAATATAACAGGCAATGGATTTTTATAGGGTATTTAGTAAATTAGAATCCAAGGTACTAAAAACGACCATGTTTACTGCCAATCCGTAATGCTCCATCTATTGGGCTGCTTTCATCCGTCAAATATCTTATGGAGATTGAATTTAATTTGACAATATAGGCCCAATAATGTTGAAAACTATTTTCTGTAACGCCCAGTTGAAACATGATACCTTCTCATATTCTTTTTAAAGTCCATCTTAATCTAATTAGATTTCACAACTTTTGAGTAAATCAAGATAAAATCAAATAAACTCACCTATATCATATACGAAGTTAATCAGTTACGTTTATATACCCTAATACAATGTAAGTTATGAAGTTGTATCATGTTTTAAGTCTTCTAGCTATAACTGATCCATGCGAATGGATACTGTATGTAAATGCTATCTTGGTCATCAAATCAAGGTTGGCATTATGATGTAAAACTTTGAAAGGGAGCACTGGTGTTCATTTTGCAAATTTCTACGCTGCCTGTATTCCTTATGCTTAAGTTAAAATGCAGTTTTATAGCATATGAATCAAATCAAGATTTTGATGGTTAGCCAAATCGGAACGACTTAGTTGTACTTATATAGAGATGACTGTATCCTTTCTCTTCCCTAGTTTTGCAACAGATCAAGCACTTATTGTTGAAGACCTCCATGGAGATAGGAAGTAGAGATGGACCCAAAACACTGAGGTTGATTGTTTGGGAAGAGATTAAACTTCTCTTATCTATTGCTTTGATAAAACCAATTAGCTAAGAAAGAAGATGCAAGTTTCTCCTCGTGTAGTAATAGTTAGTAAACCTATTATTCTCTTCCAATGAAATGGGCCAACGAAAATATGTTGTTGTATATATAAGTTATGCCACAAATCAGATCATTGGTTGGCATTGGATGTATCAGATGGTTCTTTGCCATCGCCTGTGGCAATTTTGAATTTTAATACCTAACTATGAAACTACTGATGATTCTATGTCACCCCTGTTGCCGTCCTTATACACACTTGCAAACGTGAGCTAAGTCCTGCTCACTTARTGTGTCCTCGGAGGCACAATGCCTAGGTTCAAAGTCTACGCTGTCACTTTGACTTGAACCTCTTCCGTCTAGGCTAACTCCTAGGGAAGCCAAGGGGGGTAGACCCTAGTTACTAGATGAGATTTAGAGTTTAAAGTTCTAGGAGTTGGTTTCAATTAGTTAAATGGTCAAGGGGAAACTAGCCTTTAATGTTAAGCAACAATGTAGGATGCAACAATTAAGTATGAATAGTCAGACCTTTCCTAGGACAACTAAGACTAGTGCCTAAGATTGGGCAAGGGGTCAACTAAGTTAAAGGGAGATTCGTTACAAGATAGTTACAAGATTACAAAGACTACAACAAGGTTAGAATTAATTAGATACAAAGATACAGAAAGAATATCTAAGACATACAAAGTTAAAATGAACCAGATACAATGGATACAAGATAATATACAGATACTAACAAGTTGCTTGCATGTGTAGTAAATAAAGATACTCAAGACAAGATAACCATCAACACATCAAGCCAAGCATGCTCACAATAGATCTTACTCTATTGGACTGCTTATCAATGGTGCAAAGATGAAAATCACTCAAGACCCAGTTAAGAGAGTGCCTCCAAGTGGATGCGCAACTTCTTGAAGGATCAGACCACGAATTTGGAACAACAATATAAATAAAATGCTTGAAAAGTAAAGTGTTCCAAAATCAAGATATAACCACTTAGAAGATTAATCCACAACGCATAAAATGACTTGCATGTAAATGTAGATATGAGATCAATGTGCTTGCAAGTGTAAATGTAAATTGTAGATAGAGTTGAAGACCAAGGATTGAATTAAGTGGTTAAGTGAGATTTGTCTTAATCCAATCTAAGTGTCAATCCAATACTTTCCTCCCCCAATTACCAAGTAACTGCTGGGTGCTCAAGAAGTAAGGCAACGAGGCCCACCCTAGCTCCACAGGTCAGTCCTAAGATAAGAGTATTCCCGAAAAAGGATGTCGCGCGCCACGAGACCGTCCCCGACCTAGCACCTTTCCGTTGCTTCCTCCGTCCCCGTTTTAAATGGCGAAGATGGTTGGTAAAGGTGCCCTATTAAGTCTAATAAATTATTAAACCTATGAGCTAAGTAATGAAGTGTTTGAGTCTTAGAGCTTGCCCAAAAGTGTCGGTGTTTGAGTGCTTAATGCTTGCTCAAAAATGCCAAAACTGGAAATGAAAGTTATGAAGATTGAAGCTCTTAAATAATGAGATCGCAAGTTTAGTTCTCAAGTTATGAAGTTATTGCATGTAAATTGTGAAGAATTGAAAATACTTGCGAAATTGAAAATGACGATTATTTTTAAACCTTTAAGAAGCCCATGTTTGCATGCATGTGCGTAAAATAATTCTTAGGAAGTAAATGACTTGCATGCAACGAAAAAGTAAATATTTAATCCAAGCCTCCACGGGCTCTAAGCTAGCATTTGTGTGAGGTCTACTCTAGATAATTTTAACTTTAAGCATGCATGTAGATATCACAACTAACAAACTATGAAGTAAACACAGAAAAGAAACTAAACTAAAGCTTGGAAAACAAAAATTGAAATGAAGAGACTGTAAGCCACTTGGGTACCCTCCTTTGGGCTTGCTTACAATGCTTAGATTGAAAGAGAAAGAAGAGAAGTTGTTACCACTTTGAAAGGAGGCCCTTGAAGGTGTGTTGTGAATGAAATTGGGCAGCATACACCCTTAACCTGGCGAGAACTTGCAAAAATCAACAAACTATTGCTTGTTGATTTTGCTGCAACACACTCAACAATGTTAAGGGAATTTTATGTTTTGCAATAGAAGTTTCCCACATGTAAAAATCAGAAATATAATTGATTATTTTGACCTATCTAAGCAAGTTAGCATCCAAAATCTGAATATGACAAGAAGAGAAAGATGAACAAAAAAGATTGTGAAGTTTTAGTGAATGATGAGGGTAGATCCTTGCTCGAATCTATCCCATAAATTCTCTTTAAGATGACCTGCAAACTTCCAATAGAATGTGAGACAAAGTAGATAATGGACTGCATGCACTAATAAAACAACAAAGTTAGTCTCATTAGTGAATACAATGCATATAGGCCAACAACTATAAGTTTACCAAACCTAGCTAAGCAAACAAAGATTTACTTAAGCAATAATATTCAATGATCACAATAATATTGAAAGAAAAGAGCAATATCACCTCACAAATAGATGGAACATGCAAACAATGTCCAATACTCCCCGATTCCTCCAAAGCAATTCTTTTATTGTCAATGGAAGAGGTTGTAGCAACAAAATGTGCTTAGGATCCCGCTATCTTGATCTGATATGATGGTATGTGGTATCTCGAAGTGTACCCACACCCATTCGAAGAAGAGCTTGGTAGTGGCCTCCGTTGCGATATTCTTCTTGCAGGCTGTTATGATGGCCATCTTAGAAAACCGATCAACCACCACAAAAACACAGTCATTTTCTTGTTTGGTTGAAGGAAGGCCTGACATGTAGTCCATTGAGATGGATTCCCATGGCTTGCCAGGAGTAGGAAGAGGGGTGTGTAGGCCTTGCTTCTTAGTGGTTGGTTTGGCAATGACACAAGCAGTGCAAGACCTGATATACTTGCTGACGTCTTGGCCCAATTTCAACCAATAGAAATTCTTATGTAGTACTACCACGGTCTTTTCCATGCCAAAATGTCTTGCCATTCGACTGTAGTGAGCTTCCCAAATCAGCTTTGCACGCTCTCTTGAAGGAACACAAAGGTGGCCCAGATGGCATAACAGCCCGTCCTGAAGATGAAAGTCAGTGGCAGTCGCACCTGTGCCCTATTGATGATTGCAGCTATGTGAGACATTCTCCAGCTTACAAACCTGTGAGATGTGGATCATTGCAGCCATGTGAGATATTCCCCAGCTTACAAACCTGAGAGAAATCCCCTGAAGAGGGTGTGTGGTTCCTATTTGAGACATAGTTGGAACGTAGAGATGACCTCCTCCATTCAGAGAGTTGAGAAGAACTCCAGATGATTATCCCGTGGGAAAGGCGATTTGCTAAGTTAGACGTGTCTGTGGCTGAGCACAAGGTGAACGTGTGAAATCCCAAAGTGCTGGGTGCATCGTCATGAGAACAGAAATGAAGATGATGTATTAGCCTCCTCTGAGAAGAAGAGTTGATGAGAAACTCCAGATGACTCTCCTGTGTAATGCAACGGGAAAGAAGATCTGTTGAGTGGATGTGCCTGTGGACGAGCACAGGTGAACGTGTGAAGAAGTGGTTCCTCTGTGTAATGCAATGATCCAGAGATATGGACATCCCTATGGATGTGCCCCTAGTGGATGAGCACTAGTGGGTGTATCATATCCCTTGCTATATTGTTTGAAGGATCAAATCTTGTCATTGAGAGAGGGGGGGGGTGAATCAGTGACAACAATTTTATCAATTTTCTTTTGTTAATGGAAACAAAATTTTAACACAATATTTTATCGTGGAACCCAATTGGGAAAACCACAAACACTTTTCTATTAACTGCAATTTTTTTTTTTACATGTTACATAGAAGGAAGATATTCTTCCTCTTAGATCAACATCAACTGATCAGGATGCACCCACACCCTTGTTCACCAACACCAACTGGTAGGAGGCTTTGACCCCCTATTTAGTCAGCTACAACTGACAAGGAAGCACCTACTCCCCTGCAGGCTCCAACGTGCCCTTGCAGCACCCAACCACCCTTAATTTATGAATCTGGAAAACTTATGTATCATGTCTTCACTGCATCTCTCTCTGCTTTTGTGATTTAATATATCTTCTGATTCAGACTACAAAGACACTTTCTTTTCACCATTCTTTCTCGTTTACATAATTTTCAAAACAGCGTGAGTTGTAACGCATTGTGTCCTTTCGTTTGGACCATCACACCTCTTCATTTAACTTAACCATGATCATTGCAACTACTGCAAAAATTGAGTTCTGCTGAGGCGCTTCCTTGAAACCATTACATATGATCGAAAATGAAAAAACCACAAGCTTATCAACTTAAGCAATGTATTATCTTTTGCCTTTATTTCTCTTATTCCATATGACCACAGGCAGTGACCAAGAGCTAGGCCAAGTGAGTGCTTGATCACTTATCAGAATCAATGGTCACGTTTTAATCTCCCGATGAGATAGACAACTGTCGACACTTTGGGACTTTGTCCTTCACGACTTCCAGGATTTTTACAAATCTCCCGATGAGTTGGACGACTATCGACACTTCGGGACTTCGTCCCACACGACTTGCAACCTCTTTACAAATCAATCGATGAGTTGGACGACTCTCGTTTACTTCGGGACTTCGACTATTCCACTTACGCTATCCTTCCATTGTACTTGATCAACGATCACATTTTAATCTCCCAATTACTTCGAGACTTCGACTAATTAGGTCATTTGCTGGAGGTGAAACTCCCAAAGTAAAACTGTCGAAGTGATGTAATTACTGACGTCGCACATGCCGAGTGGTTGCCACATGTCACTCGGATTCATGATTTACACGTACCTGAAATGTCGATTTCGTCTTGACACTTGTCATTATCTGACTGTGCCACGTGTCCTTACTGACGTGGTCTGCTGACGTAGATCTCCCGATATGGCACATATTCTTCTCCTTTATCTAACGGTCGTGATACTTCTCGAAGTGTTCTTCTGATCAGATGACTCATATCCACTTCAGGATTTCGACCTTCGGGACTTCGGGTAATTCGATTTCTCCACTTCTAAGTTCTTCCGAAGTGTAACCTCCTCACAACTTTTAACCCGAAATGAATGTTGTTCGTTGATCATGATCTTAGATCGACGACTCGATCTGTCTGCGATGCTGCTTTGCCTTGGTTTAAATCCAATGACTCTTCTTCTTTGCTTATCCTATCCTTCCACTTTAAGGTGATCCAACGACTATCATGAATTCAGGTATTCGAGATCTCAACCCTTTTTCCTTGCTTATCCTATCCTTCCACTTAAAGTGATCCAATGACTATCGTGAATTTGAGTATTTGAGATCTCGACCCTTTTTCCTTGCTTATCCTATCCTTCCACTTAAAGTGTTCCAACGACTATCGAGAATTCGGGTATTCAAAATCTCAACTGTTTTGCCTTTCTTATCCTATCCTTCTACTCAACTTGATCCATTGGTCGAGAATGGTCTTGGAGTAGATCAACTATCATGGATGATTACAAGGTTCCAATTAGCACGACGTTTAAAACTATCGTCGAGCTCGGCAATGGAAAACTGCTCGTTGTTAGTGGAACTGATGCCAACCGTAGATCTATTTGGCGGGTGACGATCGACGGTTTAGACTAATTGCGGGATTGGAATTTGCGCGTTGTTTAATTCTCCCTTTGCGCTCCGCAAGCAATCCTTGCCGTTGATCCGGCTCTTGCATATTCAACGGTCCTAACTTGATCTGATCATGTTTCTACAATGCACTTTCCCTTCTGAGTTTCATCATGTTATCTCTTCTGAGCTTTGATCTTCATTCGCTAACCCTCTTGAGATTTAATATCTGCATACCGTCCTACTGTTTGACATCAATGACAACACATTAATGCCACTGTCCAACATTGTTCAAGAGTTAGAGCTGCCTGTAACCCTAATTGTAATGTAAAGGGTACATGTCAGCCCCACCTTAATGTGATTGGTAATTAATGTAAAAGATAATTAATTTGGTTAATATTAATTATATTATAAGCTAATGAGATCGACCCTGTTGTGCCAATAGACACTTTTGTTGACATGTTTAGGTTAATATAAGTAAAGGTAAATTCCCCATTGAGGAATCAGATCTTTCATGTGAGTTTGGAAATTTCAGCAAGTACCCCTTCTTGGGAAAAGTGTTCACCTCTCTTGGGCGCTAGTCTTCTAGGGTTCAAGCAGCCTCTTGTGTGCTAGGTTTCTTGGTGGTGAAGGTCTTTCTCTTGCAGAATATAGCAAAGGATTTGACAGGGTTTTCTTCCTTTGTTGAGAAGGGTTTCCCATGATACTTCTTGTGTTCTTGTGCATGTTGCTTCTTCTTGTGATCTTGGTTGCTGCAACATTAATGGTTATGGTTAAATGCTAAAAATGGAATGAAATTCATGCTTAACCTTGCTCATTGGAAAATCAACATGCCCAACATCTGGTAAGTGGTAGCAAAGTCAGGATCACTCTTGTAGAGTTGGGGCCACTTGGATGCCTCATGGCCATAAGAGTGGAGCACTGTGGTTAAGGCTGCAACTGGAGGTCAATTGAGGCAATTAATGACATGATTGGTGCTCCCTATCTTATATTTGATTTTGAGATGGAACTACTGCAAGTATGTGGACCGTTTTTAATAGCGGTCGTTCAACAATTTGCCTCATGTCTGCATGAATTGCAGAGGCTTGTGATTAGTGTGGATGATTGTCTCCTTCTCGAGAATGTAGTGCTTCCATTGTCGACAAGATTGTATAATGGAATACATTTCTTTGTCATAGGTGGGGTACTTACGAACGATATTTGATAGTGTCTCACTATGCTATTTCACTGGATCAATGTGATGAGTGAGAATTGCACCCACGACATAGTTTGAGGCATCGGTCTCGATCTCAAAAGGTTGTTGTAGATCGGGTAAGGAGAGTATTGGAGCTCAACACAAGCGATTTTTCATATAATTGAATTCTTGCTATTGTGACTTCCCCCACACGAGCTTTGCCTTGCCACGACCCTTGGTCACTTGGCTGAGGGCCCATGCAATATGGGAGAATCCCAACATGAACATGCGATAGAAGTTGGCAAATCCTAAGTAAATTCGAAGCTCGGTTAGTGTGGTCGAGGCTAGTCAATCACGAATGACTTGGATCTTAGCTAGATCTACATGCACACCATGCTCAACAACAATGTAGCCTAGGTATTGGACCCTGTTCATGTTGAAGGAGCATTTTTCCAAGTTAGCATATAGCTTGTGTTGTCGTAGAGTGGGAAGGATATGCTGAATATGTTGCAAGTGTTCTGCTCAATTCTTGCTGAGGATATCATCCAGATATACCACCACAAAAGAATTGGTGAAATTCAACTATATATCATCCATCAATCTCATGAAACTTGCTAGATCATTTGTCAAACCAAAGGGCATGACTAACCATTCCAAAAGACCTTCTTTGGACTTGAAAACAGTCTTCCATACATCATTCTGTTCTATTGGGACCTTATGGTAGCCAGACTTCAAGTCAATCTTACTGAAAAACTTAGCTCCCTTGAGCTGGTAAATAAGACCATCAATTCGGGGAATTGGGTACCGGTTCATGACTGTGATTTATTTTGGGGCCTTGTAATCAATACAGAGTCACCAAGTCCCATCTTTCTTCTACACGAGTACAATTGGGCACTTGTAGGGTAAGGAGATGGGTCGGATGTGCCCCTTTTGAAGCAGTTCTTGGATCTGTTTCTTGATTTCCTCATTTTCCATCAGAGAGCGGCAATAGACTGACCCATTGGGTAGAGGTGCACCGAGGGTTAGATCGATTGAATGCTTGACCTGACAGTGCAATGGTACCCTGATGGGTGAGGAAGAGATGTATTTGTATTCTTCCATGATCTTTTCCACTTGCTTCTGCAGCATGGAGAGGCCTTGTGCAAAGGCCATGGATGTGGCTATGACCTTTTGTTCACTTTGAGAGCGAATCATGAAGAGGACAAATTTCCCGGTATCGGAAATGACCTTCTTGCATTGCTTAGCAGAGATCAATGAAATGGTGGTAGGCGGAGCTACCTCTTGTATCTTGTACAATTGTCTACCTAAAGTAATAATAACACTGCGAAGTCTAGACTCATATAAAACATGTCGCTTCCACAAGTATGGTTGGCTTAAACTAAAATCACAAACTTCAAGGGGGGAAATATCACACAATACTTCATCCTTGAAGGGCTTGATGTCGTAGGGCATACGACATTATTGGCTAATGCAAAGATATCTTCTTTGGTAGAGCCACCCGATGGTGTAGGGTTGCAGGTGTGATGTCGTCAGCAGGTTCAACCGCTTGGTGACCTCTGCTGAGATCAGGTTCTTTTGACTTTCACTATGGACAATGAAATGCAACAGAGCAACCTTCACCCATATCTGCAAGTGAAAAAGGCGTTCACCTTTCTCTAGTTCTTCTAGTTCACTTGGTTGGACCTTGGTGGTAGTGATAGTGGCATTGGGTTTTGTATCTATGATCCTGTTTCCCTTATCTAGATCTGATTCAGAGTCGGAACCTACCTATGACTCTGAGGCTTTCATCTCGACCAGCAGTGACTGCTTCGAGCGGCATTCATTGATGTCATGCCAGGGGATTTTATGGAATTCACACCATTTCCCAGTGTCTTTCTTCGTTTTCTCATTACCCTTCTTATTTGTGGCTTGGACTGGTTGTCTTGAGGGGGTCCATCCTTGCTCTGTCCTTTGTTTTGTGGGTTGGGGCTGCCTTTGCCTTGCTCCTGTTGTGAGGAATTTGCAGATCCAAGCTCTCGCTTCTTCTGTTTAAATTTCTACTCTATTTTGACAACATATTGATAAGCCATGCCCAGTGATGAGATGTCCAAAAACTCCATTTCTGTTTGGATGTATCTATGCAGAAAATCGCGGTACTTGAGCACCAGAGGTCGTTCAGAGTCGTTGATACCCAACTTGGTGCGCAAGATATGGAAGATATTTGTGAACTCTGGTACTATCTGGTCCCTTTCTTGTCGTAGTGTGTTCTATTTCGTATACTTGTCATCGTAGCTTCCAACAGGGCAGTGTTGTTCCTTAATAACATCCCTGAAAAAATCCCAAGTGGGTGCGATAGAAAATATTGCATATTCCTCAGTCTCCCTTTGCTCATAGTAAGTCTCCCACCAATCCTTGACATGGGGGAAAACCTTAAGAAGCGCAAAGGTAATATTTTCTCTATTGGAAAAATTATGGACTGAAAAATACCCTTCTAACAGATTCAACCATTTATCTACATCATCTGCATCTATTTGGCCTTTAAATAAGGGGATATCAAAATTGACTTATACCTTGAAGGGGGTGGTGCCTCCAAAGTGACTGCTTGATGAAGATGCGTCTCCCGTTGGTAGTCGTCGAAGGATCTATGCAAAGTTATCCATCATATCATTCCTTTGTCACGCGGGGGCTTCCTCGAACAACAGTTTAAAAGGATCTCCTGCTCCATCGTCTCTCTTTTCTTCTACCATGGGAGGCCGCCGCAATCGGTGGGGACAGTCTTGCAAGGGCTCAACTACTTCGAGTACCAACTCCTTGCACCTTGACCTCGTTGGGGATATGCATAGAGAAACAAATAAAGAGGAGACTGCTATGATACCATTGATATGGATTTATAAATGGAACGAATTGAAATATAGATGTATAGCAAAGAAATACACATAGATACAATAAAACTTGACTTCTATTAATAAAGAGAACCTGATGAAACTGTAAAAATGCTGACTGAAACAAACTTGCTCGACTGGTGGCAACTTATATTTGAGAAGAGATGTGACAACTACACTCATTCGCAAGAAGATGAGTACATTGAGGCTCCAAAGGCCTTTTTAAAATAAAACATAAAAGAGAAAATCCTAAACATCCAAAACCCTAACCCCGAGAGATGAAATGCCAAAAGGTTTGTGGGCCCTGTTATCGCACGGTTTGTAGGAAGGGTTTAGATAGCTTGAGTCAAGGCTTAAAACCGGCGTAACAGGAGCTTCCCCACCCACTGTCACCTCGATGGGGGGCTCTTTCTATTTAGGAGGGCTAGTCCAAGGGAGACG
>ML780731.1:56894-100094 GCA_009831015.1 Picea engelmannii
GATACCAGTTACAACTAGTTCTATTAAACAAGAAGTTGTTGTTACATTAAAGTATTGCTTGCTTTCTTCCTTTTTAAGTAAAAGTGTTCATGTTCCAATTTGATCCACCTCAACGATCTGACATCCATACAATCCAGTGATACTTGTCAGCGTTTGGATGTACTCTTCACGGAGGTGGCTATTCACAGGTTTGAGACCCAACATAGCAACGTGAGTAATATCACGAACTTGACGTTTTGCAGCGAACTATGCAGCTATTGCACGGGGTTTGAACCATCGACCTCTGAATCACTTTGAATGGTTGTTTGTTTGCATCTGTGCCTTAAGTCCGTGGGGAATCAATCTGCTTGGGTGTACCACACAACAATCTGATATCAATCGACTTTCTGAAATCAATGCCTTTAAGTGCGTACTCGATCCAATATCAATAAGCTTTGGCGTACCACACATCCTCATGTTTCCATCACTCTTACAGTGCCACATCTAGGGCATGTCCAATCACCTTCATTTTGAGGATCGTAACAACAGCAGTGACAACAACCACTATATATATATATATATATATATATATATATATATATATATATACACGAAAACACAACCATTGTTAACCAAACAAAGCATTCTTCTTGTTAAAGAGAAAATATAATTATGTTAAGAAGAGATTCTTACGCTCTTTGTGCAAAAGAAAATGACTATTTACCAGTCAAGAATTATATTTATACTAGATTTTTAAAGGAAGTCTTCAATCTACTCATCTTAAGGAAAAATCATCAGTATTAGGAAGGTAACTAAGAGAATTCATAAATCTAATAACTAGCTTCGACTTACAATGAATTCCATAATCAAAGATCATGCTATACCACTTGAAGACAATTGTTGCCTAAGAGTCTGCTCTGATTCAAATCATTAGAGGACAGACCGATCTAGATCTACGGTTATATCAATAAAGGATCATATCCTGTTAACAAAAACCAATCCAAGACGACGATGATTTCATTCATTGGATTAATCCATCTCCCACAGAAATGCAAGCCATATGCTAAATTACACAATCTAGGACAACAATTGAATATAGGTAAGAAAAATAGTGAACGCTTAATTAGAGGTAGGATATTGAAAAAAATTTAATATCATGGCAAAATGAGATAATATAATGCTAATCCCATAAAACTATGTACTTCTTGCACGTTTGTGGGTGTTGGCCATTTCATAATAGCCTCTACCTTCACTGGATCCACAACGATACCTTCTCCAGAAATAATGTGTCTCAAATACTGAATCTTTCTCTGATAAAATTAACATTTCGACAGCTTTTCATACAACTTGTTTTCTATTAAGAACTGTAAAACTAATCTCAGATGTTCGTAGTGCTCCTCTTTTGTCCGAAAGTAAATTAATATATCGTCAATAAATACATGTACGAACTTGTCTAAGTATTCGCGGAATACCCCATTCTTTAAACTCATGAATACATTAAGGGAATTTGTCAAACCAAACGGTAATACAGTAAATTCGTAATGTCTGAATCTTGTCTTAAACATTGTTTTATGAATATCTTCTTCTTTGATTCGCAATTGGTGATACCCCGATCTCAAATCTATATTTGAAAATACAGTTTCTCCATCATTTGATTAAATAAGTCATCATTCCTTGGTAACAGGTATCGATTCTTGATTGTGGCTTTGTTTATTTGATGATAGTCAATGCAAAGCCTCCACGCTTCGTCCTTTATTCTTACAAAAATTACTGGTGCACCCCACGGTGATACTCTTGGACGTATAAGTCCCAAATATAATAACCCTTTAAATTGCATATTTAACTCCTGTAATTCAGGTGTTGACATCCAATATGGCGTTTTTGCATTTGGTTATGTTTCATGTTTTAAATCTTTAGTAAATTCCAATTCTCTTTCCGACGGTAAACCCGGTAGTTCCTCAGGAAAAACATTGTCACCCTTTTCGTTAAGAGCTAAAATGGCATACAAATTACATCCCTTGTGCATATTTTCTGTAATTGTAGGGAAGTAATATATATTAGCGATACTCATTGGTTTCTCCCTACAATTACTCTTTTATCTCCCAAATCATCAATTAAGCTTAATCTTTTCGTCTTACAATTAAGTATCGCATTGTGAGATTCTAACCAATCCATTCTAATCACAATGTCATAGGATCCTAAGGTTGTGAAATAAAAGTTTACATTTGCGAAGGAATCACCCAAATTAATGTTACAACCTTAACCTTTTCTCCAACTTCTTGCTTGGCACCAGATGCCAATTCTACATATCTAAACTCATCTTGTTCGACTGCCTTCACCATAATTCTTCTGAGCGCAACACTATAAATGAAACTCTCAGTAGCTCCTCGATCTATCAAAAATACTAAACTCTTGATCTACTATCATACCTGAAGTCGCGAGCATTGTATATTGATGCTCGACCTGACGGTTATTCACCACTGCATGAATGATATGGGTATTTCCCATATCTCCTACCAACGTATTTCCTATCGATCCGATAGCTCTCTCCTTCTTGATAGGAAAATCTCTCTCACAATGGGGTTCTCCACAAGTCCAAAATCTGTTCTTTGGGCCAGTGCTCCTAGTTCTGGAGGAATAATCCGCTGGTCTAGGGTTCTGAGGTCCTGATATATTCTGTGGAATAGATCTATACTTTGTTGTTGCTGAGGTCGACGCGACTGTTGCTGCGGTGGTGCTTATACAAATTCCTCTGATTGGTAGTTTGTCTGCATGGTGTAGAAAATATAGGTCATCTGGGTGTATCACAGTGGACAGAAGTCTGTCTAATGAGTGTCTACTGCTGCGACGCTCTAGGTGGCATTTGTGTTGTCTTCCTAGAGGAGTCCTACCTTGACCCCCATTGTTCAACTCTTCTTTAGCGATCAAAGATTTTTGTATTGGATCGTGCAAAGTTTGAGGCATCAAGATCCTCACCTTAGCACGAATGTTGTATTTGATACCAAAAACAAATTTATTCACCTTTAATTTTTCAGTGTTCAGGTGTGGAGCATATTTGAGCAAATCCATAAATCTTTCCTCATACTCAGATACTGTACAATTGCCCTATCATAAAGCGTTGAATTTGTTAAGCTGTTGTTCAATGAACTCATCAGATAAGTACCTCTCTCGGAATTGCTTATCGAACAATTCCCAAGACATGTCTTCAATGGCCATATTCAGTTGTGGTAAGAGTGTCTTTCACCATAGAAGTGCACTTCCTTTCAGCTGAAAGACTTCCATATGGACCTTTATGTTGGAGGTATAATCATGCAATGCAAAAGACATTGTCATATTCTCCAACCAATATTTGACGGCTAAACCCTCTGTGGAACCCCAGAACTCGGGAAATTTTACTTTCTCGAGTTCTCTATGAACACTACCACTAACTATAGGAGGACGATGCAAACCCTCAATGGGTGTAGATCCCCTGCCCTCATCTCGATCAAGACAATTTATCAACGCCTCTAACATCCTTTGAAAAGACCTTATCATACCCATGACATTATCCATTGCAAAATGCTCCTTCTTGGTGGTATTCTCTTCTCCCTATGGAGCAAATACCTCAGGTGTGGGTGTACTTGGAGTAGGAATACCTCCTGCTCCCGTGCCCTGATGTCTACACATTCTCCGTCCTCTAAACATTATATCTGCATAAAACAATTTTCAATTTATATTAGTAATTACGTCTTTAATTAAAATTTTCATTGGAAGATGTAACGATTCCAGTGTCGCAGAGTAGAATGCTTCTCTAATACCATATGTAACGACCCTCTGGTTTACTGAACATCCTGTGTAAGCAAATACAACAAATTGTTGTTGGGAAAAACACCCTCCAGACTAGCAAATTAGGGTCTGACTTTGCATGCATATTTGATCGAATAAAAACTACTTTTTTTACCTACATCCCAAGATTTAAACCCCTTTTTCTCAGTAAATGCATGGAAAATGACCACCTACCTTATTACCGACGTTCAATGTAGATCCTACATTGTGCTTGATTACTTGTTTGCGCTGCTCCTTCCAAAGCTGACCTGCACTCAAGACAAACAACAACTATGCATGCATGTTATTTCTATACTCAAGGGTTAGAAATCAAACATAAACCAATCGAATCATAGACAGCTCATGAATTGGGACGGAAAAATCATTCTTTTTATTACGTAAAGTGAATCAACTTACAAAAGCTGAGACCGACCACCGCTCCTTGAACCTGATCCTGGGCTCCTCTTCTTCTGTCCTTCAACTGCTTTGCGTTAAATCTCCTTTGGCATGAGGAAAGGCTAAAGGGTTGGGACAATGGAATACGTAAATGGGCAAAGTTTATTCGCTATATTTTTTCCTCCTCCAAATGGTATCCCTACCCCTTCTTTTATAGGCTAGAAGGAGCTAGGGTTTTGGACGAACCCTCGGCCATGCATGGCCGGGAGTTTCAGTTAACTGACCCATAGCTTTTTGTTCCTTCGGCAACTTTCATTTTTTCGTGCTTTGGTAGGTACACGCGGGCTGTTGTGAGTCAGCCAGCGTGTACACGCGTGCAGTAATGGGTTAGGGTGTGTGGGCCTTTACACAAGAGGATTTTCAAATAGTTGTTCATTAGAGTTTTGACAAAGAAGGGATATGAGTTGGCCTGATGCTAGGTAAGCATGCGTGGTGCAATTTAGGGTTATAACAGATGCCCCCTAATGTGTGAGGTCAGAAGAGCATCTGATGGCTGAAATACATTTCCAATCTTTACTGATACCAGTTACAACTAGTTCTATTAAACAAGAAGTTGTTGTTACATTAAAGTATTGCTTGCTTTCTTCCTTTTTAAGTAAAAGTGTTCATGTTCCAATTTGATCCACCTCAACGATCTGACATCCATACAATCCAGTGATACTTGTCAGCGTTTGGATGTACTCTTCACGGAGGTGGCTATTSACAGGTTTGAGACCCAACATAGCAACGTGAGTAATATCACGAACTTGACGTTTTGCAGCGAACTATGCAGCTATTGCACGGGGTTTGAACCATCGACCTCTGAATCACTTTGAATGGTTGTTTGTTTGCATCTGTGCCTTAAGTCCGTGGGGAATCAATCTGCTTGGGTGTACCACACAACAATCTGATATCAATCGACTTTCTGAAATCAATGCCTTTAAGTGCGTACTCGATCCAATATCAATAAGCTTTGGCGTACCACACATCCTCATGTTTCCATCACTCTTACAGTGCCACATCTAGGGCATGTCCAATCACCTTCATTTTGAGGATCGTAACAACAGCAGTGACAACAACCACTATATATATATATATATATATATATATATATATATATATATATACACGAAAACACAACCATTGTTAACCAAACAAAGCATTCTTCTTGTTAAAGAGAAAATATAATTATGTTAAGAAGAGATTCTTACGCTCTTTGTGCAAAAGAAAATGACTATTTACCAGTCAAGAATTATATTTATACTAGATTTTTAAAGGAAGTCTTCAATCTACTCATCTTAAGGAAAAATCATCAGTACTAGGAAGGTAACTAAGAGAATTCATAAATCTAATAACTAGCTTCGACTTACAATGAATTCCATGATCAAAGATCATGCTATACCACTTGAAGACAATTGTTGCCTAAGAGTCCGCTCTGATTCAAATCATTAGAGGACAGACCGATCTAGATCTACGGTTATATCAATAAAGGATCATATCCTGCTAACAAAAACCAATCCAAGACAACGATGATTTCGTTCATTGGATTAATCCATCTCCCACAGAAATGCAAGCCATATGCTAAATTACACAATCTAGGACAACAATTGAATATAGGTAAGAAAAATAGTGAACGCTTAATTAGAGGTAGGATATTGAAAATAATTTAATATCATGGCAAAATGAGATAATATAATGCTAATCCCAAAAAACTAAGTAAGCACGTTTGTGGGTGTTGGCCATTCCATAATAGCCTCTACCTTCACTGGATCCACAACGATACCTTCTCCAAAAATAATGTGTCTCAAATACTGAATCTTTCTCTGATAAAAATAACATTTCGACAACTTTCCATACAACTTGTTTTCTATTAAGCACTGTAAAACTAATCTCAGATGTTCGTAGTGCTCCTCTTTTGTCCGAAAGTAAATTAATATATCATCAATAAATACATGTACGAACTTGTCCAAGTATTCGCGGAATACCCCATTCTTTAAACTCATGAATACATTAAGGGAATTTGTCAAACCAAATGGTAATACAGTAAATTCGTAATGTCCAAATCTTGTCTTAAACATTGTTTTATGAATATCTTCTTCTTTGATTCGCAATTGGTGATACCCCGATCTCAAATCTATATTTGAAAATACAGTTGCCCCTTCATTTGATTAAATAAGTCATCATTCCTTGGTAACGGGTATTGATTCTTGATCGTGGGTTTGTTTATTTGACGATAGTCAATGCAAAGCCTCCACGCTTTGTCCTTCATTCTTACAAAAATTACTGGTGCACCCCACGGTGATACTCTTGGACGTATAAGTCTCAAATATAATAACCCTTTAAATTGCATATTTAACTCCTGTAATTCATGTGTTGACATCCAATATGACGTTTTTGCATTTGGTTCTGTTTCATGTTTTAAATCTTTAGTAAATTCCAATTCTCTTTCCGACGGTAAACTCCTCAGGAAAAACATCAACAAATTCAAATACTACTGGAAAGTCTTCCATTCTTTCTGTGTCACCCTTTTCATTAAGAGCTAAAATGGCATACAAATTACATCCCTTGTGCATATTTTCTGTAATTGTAGGGAAGTAATATATATTAGCGATACTCATTGGTTTCTCCCTACAATTACTCTTTTATCTCCCAAATAATCAATTAAGCTTAATCTTTTTGTCTTACAATTAAGTATCACATTGTGAGATTCTAACCAATCCATTCTAATCACAATGTCATAGGATCCTAAGGTTGTGAAATAAAAGTTTACATTTGCGAAGAAATCACCCAAATTAATGTTACAATCCTTAACCTTTTCTCCAACTTCTTGCTTGGCACCAGATGCCAATTCCACATATCTAAACTCATCCTGTTCGACTGCCTTCACCATAATTCTTCTGAGCGCAACACTATGAATGAAACTCTCAATAGCTCCTCGATCTATCAAAAATACTAAACTCTTGATTTGTTATCATACCTGAAGTCGCAAGCATTGTATATTGATGCTTGACCTAACGGTTATTCACTGCTGCATGAATGATATGGGTATTTCCTAGATCTCCTACCAACATATTTCCTACTGATTCGGTAGCTCTCTCCTTCTCGATAGGAAAATCTCTCTCATAGTGGGGTTCTCCACAAGTCCAAAATCTGTTCTTTGGGTCGGTGCTCCTAGTTCCGGAGGAATAATCCATTGGTCTAGGGTTCTGAGGTCCTGATATATTCTACGGAATAGATCTATACTTTTTTGTTACTAAGGTCGATGTGACTGTTGCTATGGTGTTGCTCTATACAAATTCCTTTGATTGGTAGTTTGTCTGCATGGTGTAGAAAATAGAGGTCATCTGGGTGTATCATAGTGGACAAAAGTCTATCTAATGAGTGTCTACTGCTGCGATGCTCTAGGTGGCATCTGTATTGTCTTCCTAGAAGGAGTCCTACCTTGACCCCCATTGTTCAACTCTTCTTTAGCGATAAAAGATTTTTGTACTGCATCGTGTAAAGTTTGAGGCATCAAGATCCTCACCTTAGCACGAATGTTGTATTTGAGACCAAAAAATTTTTTATTCGCCTTTAACTTTTCAGTGTTCAGGTGCGGAGCATATTTGAGAAACTCCATAAATCTTTCCTCATACTCAGATACTGTACAACTGCCCTGTCGTAAAGCATTGAATTTGTTACGTTGTCGTTCAATGAACTCATCAGATAAGTACCTCTCTCGGAATTGCTCCTCGAACAATTCCCAAGACATGTCTTCAATGGCCATATTCAGTTGTGGTAAGAGTGTCCTTCACCGTAGAAGTGCACTCCCTTTCAGCTGAAAGACTGCCATATGGACCTTTATGTTGGAGGTATAATCACGCAATGCAAAAGACATTGTCATATTCTCCAACCAAGCTTCGACGACTAAACCCGCTATGGAACCCCAGAACTCGGGAACTTTTACTTTCTCGAGTTCTCTATGAACACTACCACTAACTATAGGAGGACGATGCAAACCCTCAATGGGTGTAGATCCTCTACCCTTATCTTGATCAAGGCGATTTATCAACGCCTCTAACATCCTTTGAAAATACCTTATCATACCCATGACATCGTTAATTGCAAAATGCTCCTTCTCGGTGGTATTCTCTTCTCCCTGTGGAGCAAATACCTTAAGTGTGGGTGTACTTGGAGTAGGAATACCTCTTCCTCCCACACCCCGAGGTCTACTCATTCTCCGTCCTCTAACCATTATACCTGCATAAAAAAAAAATCAATTTATATTAGTAATTACATCTTTAATAAAATTTTCATTCGAAGATATAACAATTCCAGTGTCGCAGAGTAGAATGCTTCTCCGATACCATATGTAACGACCCTCTGGTTTACTGAACATCCTGTGTAAGTGAATACAACAAATGTAGCTCTTTTTTTGTTTTTTCTTTGTTAATCATAAAGTGACTTAACATAACGCAACTAAATAGAACATTTCAAACATGGTATTAAAGTAAAAATATCATCTACAGAAAATACAACTATATTTCATCAATAACTAAAGAAAACCTCACAATAATTTCAATGATTCTAAAAAATATAACAATATGTACACATGCAAATTCGTCTATCTACTTTACTTAAAGTTGCACAATTTTGCACCTTAGTTTAGTTATGTCATAACACAGGTCGTACTTAAAGTTGCACAATTTTGCACCTTAGTTTAGTTATGTCATAACACAGGTCACATTGATATTCCAATGAGATCATTTAAAAATCATTAAAACCATACTTTTACTTTCTTTTCATTAATATAAAAATAAACCAATTAACAACATAATTAACTTAAAATAATTATTATAGATCATTAATATCATTAATATAAATCCCAAAAATGAATCATTGATCCATATCACTCTACCTAACATTTATGCTTCTAATTTTACAATGTCATTATATTATGAATATTAATATATATATATATATATATATATAGAGAGAGAGAGAGAGAGAGAGAGAGAGGTTTAACTTGTGATTAAATTAGAGGTGAGAACTTTCCTTACAGTGATACTATCGGTTTCAGTAATATTAACTACTAAACTACTCTTAGTTTTAGATTCTATATAGCATAGGAAACATGGCGTTAACAATGTCAGGTGGCAAGTGGAAATTATACTATTCAACTCAAAAACAAGAGGGAGAACAACTAATAAGTTAGCTCTATTCACTCTGTGTTGTTTTCTTCATTGTTCCCTACTCAAAACAGAAAAAGAATAATTCTAACTAGAATAAGACTAGGAGCATTTCATCTACCTACACTTACCTACACTTACCTACACTTACTGTGTGTGCGAGACCTTGCCACTTAAAAACAATTAACAAACTTCCATCCACCTTATTTTTTTAATAACCTAGGATTCAATATCAGCTACTATAATGGTGTAATAAGGTTCATGTTATAACTTAATCCAAGCCACAGGTCAACAACAATAACAAAGATGCCAAGGGAGAGCCCACGAACTTTAGTGTACTACACGTTTAAGACAGAAGAATCTGGGACGTAAGAAAACAAGGAGCGCTGACAAGTGGGTATTAATCACTACAAGTTGCAAAGTGTTAAATTTTGTTGTAACATAAAAGATATTGAATTACACACGAACAAAATTTTCTTCAAGCTTAAATGAAACTTTCACCCGAGATTACAATGCCTATTAGTTTTAAAGAAAAAGGAAATCGTGGAAAACTTAAAAAATAGAATATTGCAATTCTTGTCATGAAAGCAAGTAATTATTTTACTCTATTGTAAGTAACATAATAAAGAAATATAATAATGATACCAGTTACAACTAGTTCTATGAAATAACAAGTTGTTCTTACATTAAAGTATTGCTTGCTTTCTTCCTTTTTAAGTAAAAGTGATCACGTTCCAATATGATCCACCTCAACGATCTAACAACCATACAATCTAGTGATACTAGTCAACATTTGAATATACTCTTCACGGAGGTGGCTATTGAGAGGTTTGAGACCCATCATAGCAGTGTGAGTAATACCACAAACTTGAGGTTTTGCAACGAACTATGTAGCTATTGCATGAGGTTTGAACCATCGACCTTTGAGTCACTTTGAATTTTTGTTTGTTTGCATATGTGCCTTTAAGTTCACAGGGAATCAATCTGCTTCGGTGTATCACACAACAATACGATATCAATCAGCTTTCTGAAATCAATTCCTTTAAGTGTGTACTTGATCCGATATCAATTAGCTTTGGCATACCACACATCCTCATGTTTCCATCGCTCTTACAGTGCCACATCTAGGGCATGTCCAGTCACCTTCATTTTGAGGACCGTAATAGTAGCAGTAACAACCACTAATATGTATATATATATATATATTTCAAAAAAATAACCATTGTTAACCAAACAAAGCATTCTTCTTGCTAAGGAGAAAATGTAATTATGCTAAGAAGAGACCCTTCCGCTCTTTGTGCAAAAAAACCCAACTATTTAACAGTCGAGAATTATATTTATAACATATTTTTAAAGGAAGTCTTCAATCTACTCATCTTAAGGAAAAATCATCGGTACCGAGAAAGTAACTAATAGAATTTATAAATCTGATAACTAGCTTCGAATTACAACGAATTCCATGATCAAAGATCAACGCTATACCACGCGAAGAAAATTGTTTCCTAAGAGTCTGCTATGATTCAAATCATTAGAGGACATACCGATCTAGATCTACGGTTATATCAATAAAGGATCCTATCCTTCTAACAAAAAATAATCCAAGACGACAATGATTCCTTTCACTGGATTAATCCATCTCCCACATAAATGGAAATTGTAAGCTAAATTACACAATCCAAGACAACAATTGAATATAGGTAAGAAAAATAGTGAATGTTTAATTAGAGGTAGGCTATCGAAAATAATTTAATATCATGGAAAAAGGAGATAAGGAATCAAACTCTAAATACATGACTTTTAATTAATAACCAGTGACAAATCATTTTTACATACTCGAATGACTAGAAAAACTTAACAGAATCTTGAAGAACCATACATATTCGAAGTACAATAAAAACAACTAGAATATTCGATGATAAATGAAATAACTAGAATAATGAAATACCGTAACCAGAAGATTATTTGTTTGTGAAGTTGATTTCGGCTAGTTCTACGTAATGTCCCTTCTCGGTTGCCAACCAATGGACTTCACCAGTACCTCCCATCCAACGCTAGGGGTACTCTTTTTCTCCCTTAGCTCCCCGAGCCGCAAATGGGACACACACAAAATTTCAGATCCAAACTAGCTCAAGCTTGCCCTCGCAAGGAGAGGATTTCACCTCCTACAAAAGACTTGCAACCCAACTCACACAAGTAAACTAGTCAAATATAAATTTTGCCAACATTTTAGTCATCCAACAGTATGGTCCATTCCTCCTTACTCTCCCTTTTTTTTATAAGAAAATTTGTCTTGATACTTGTCAATTCAATTCATGCACAATTAAATAATTTTTTTTAATTAAATTAGAGATTATTCACCCCCAACACATGTCACACTTCCCCAAGTTGCACATGTTTATTTCTTTTTAATAAAAATAATTCTGCATTTTCCCTCACATCCACAATTAGTGCCTAGATTTTCTCGTAGTTGTCCCTTAGTTCCCCAATTTCTCCTTTATTGTGTCTCCTAACTAAGTTACAATTGTGGTTTGATTATGACTCTTCTCTTAGTTAGGATTTAGAGTCTAGTTTGACTTGGGATTCTAACTCTATGTTGACAACCCATTCTCTCATGAATTAATTTTCTTTTAAAAAAAACTTTTTATTAATTTCATGCACACATTGTGCACATGTCTTAATTTTTATTCTCTCTTTACTAGTGTTTATTTGGTCTAATTTTCCTTAAACCCATTATTATAAACTTTATTCAGTCAAAAACATTTAGACTTATATTTTTTTGGTTATGTTTTCTAGTTTATAAATTAATATTAAATTTGTGTTCTCTTCTCTAACAATTTCTAAGTATTCATTTTATCCTCTAAAGTCTTGTAATTTTTTATTAGTTTCTATTGACATTTCATTTTCTTTAATTGTATTTAGATTAACATGTGACGTGCCCTTCAAGACACATCGATGTGCTCCATGGGTGTCATTCTCCATTCTGACTTAGTTTGGAAGTTGTCTGACGCTGGGAGTCAATACTCCACTTGTCGACCTTGTGTAAGACTAAGGGATTATTGAGGAATAATGAATCTTCCTTATTGTGCGCCCCTTAGAAATCCTCGTGAGTGACTGTCTCAGTTTGCCCTCACGACATCATGAACCTCTCAGGACCAAGGTAGTCGTTAACCCTCAGTTCAGGTCACGACGGAAGTGATAGTATATTTTGACAGGGACGTTTCCACACCTCTCCCTCATCAATCTGATATCTGTGTATGACCCCTTTACTTTATATGTGAGTTTGATTACCAAGCGTCACCATGCCTACATCCACTAATAAAAATAATATCATTAACTCGTATACATGAAATCCATAAGTGAAATCATCATAATAATACATGCATAATAAAATCAAGTACTCATAGTCAAAGTCAATAGTCCACTCCTTGACTCAATATGGAGTCCAAGGAGTTCTGTCAATGCCATCAACATACTCATCACATCATGTTTCTTGCACACTTAGGAAACCTCATCATAATACCTGACAATGATATACATCAATACAAATGACATATCAAAATTTCAACATTTAATTATAGCATAAACTTTAACTCATAAACAAATCAGATAATCATAAAGTACCATGTTTAGTCGGATTACTTGGATGCAAGTTTCCTCAAAGAATAATCTGTGTTATGAAAATCAAGTCAGTGAAAATATGGATGTTACATACACCCCCTCTTGTTTTAAACTTCGTCCCAAAGTTTGTACAGTCTAATAACGAAAACAAATATAGATAATACTAATCTATCTATCAAACTTTCGAAATAAATATGGAAATTGTTGATGCATCTCATGTGTGTCCTCCCAAGTAGCAGAATGTGGACTATAATTGTTCCACTAGACATTGACCTGATCGACCAATCGACTCTGTTGTTGTCGAGTGCGATGGTCCAGAACACAGATTGGATCTGCTATGAGAGCACCCTCGTCCGATACCTGGAATTAACTCAAGTCAATAACATGTGACAGATCTGAAATATAATGACGTAAAAATGAAACATGCAACACATCATGCATACATCTCAAAGAATTAGGTAAGGCTGTCGGTAAGCCACATGTCCTTTCTTTTCTACAACCTTGAAAGGTCCCACAAACCTTGGAGAGAGTTTAGCACCATTTCCAAACTTAATTGAACTCTTATGCGGCTTCACCCACATAAACACTTTATCACCAACCTCATAACTATGTTCAATACGTTGTGCATCTGCATAACTCTTTTGTCGGTCTTGCACTTCCTTAATTATTTTATTTATGGTTCACATATGATCTTCCATTTCCTGGATCACTTCCGGTCCCACCAGGACTCTATCCTCTAGTCTATCCCAACTCAAAGGTGTCTAACACGGTCATATCTATAGGAACTCAAAAGGTGCCATCTTTATTGAACTCTGATCATTGTTGTTCTACGCAAATTCTACCAATTGTAAAAATTATTCCCATCATTTCTGTTGATCCATCACATACATTCGAAACATATCTTCTAGAATTTGATTCATTTTTTTCATTTGTCCATCAGTTTCAGGGTGATATGTTGTACTAAAATTTAATTGTGTATCCAATGCCTCTTGGAAACTAGTCCAAAAACACCCAGTGAATATCGATCCCTGATCAAATATTATCTTTCTCGGTACACCATACAATCTTATAATTTTATTAACAAAAATTCTATCTATGTCAGGTGTTTGATATGTCCTACGAACTGGAACAAAATACACACTCTTCTTCAAAGTGTCGACAACTACAAAGATATAATCATGTCTCCTTGATGTCAATGGAAATCCAACAATAAATTTCATCGATATAACTTCCCATTTCGATTCAGGAATCACATGTGGTTGTAATAATTCCGCAGGATGTCTATGTTCATCCTTGACTTGTCGACATTCAAGAAATCTCACCACATAGTTAACTATATCATTTTTCATTCCCTTCCAAAAGAATAATGGTTTAATATCAACCTTCATTTTCGTGATTCCTGGATGGGCCATACACATTGCTCGATGAGCTTCGTTCAAAATTAAATTCCCCATTTCGTCATTTGTTGGTACATAAATTATGCCATTATATCTTAGTATCCTTTCATTGTCCAAAGAATAACCCGCATACCTTGGTACCATCATGGCATCTTGTCTGATATTGTCTTTTGTTTCCTTGTACCAATCATCATCAATATATAATGCTAAAATATTTTCTCGAAGATTCGTCTTTAGGGGTATTACTGAGAAAATGTGTGGTCTCTGAATCAACACATCTGCTACTTTGTTAACTGTTCCTTTAATGTACATGATTTCAAAATCATATTCACTTAAAAGTTCCGACCAACGTATTTGTTGTGCGTTCAAGTCACTCTGACTAAAAATGTGTTGCAATCCACTATGATCGGTTTTTAGTTCAAATTTTCGTCCACTAAGATAGTGTCGCAAAACTCGTAAAGCATAAACAATCACTAATAATTCCAAATCATGTGTTGTGTAATTCTCTTCATGCCTTCTTAGTTTCCTTGAAATATATGCGATAACTCAACCTTCTTGCATTTATAATCCATCTAATCCTTCCTTGCATGCGTCAGTGCATACTAAGAATTCCTTGTCCATATCCAAAACTTTTAGTATTAGTGTTGTTGTTAATAATTCTTTAAGCTTCTGAAATGCTTCAGTGCATTTATCTGACCATACAAATTTATTATTCTTCTTTTTTAGTTCCGTAATTGGGTTTGCATTTTTTGAAAATCCTTCGACGAAGCATCGATATATCCTGCTAATCCCATAAAATTACGTACTTCTTGCACGCTCATGGGTACTAGCCATTCCATAATAGCCTCTACCTTCATTGGATCCACAACGATACCTTCTTCAGAAATAATGTGTCCCAAATAAGGAATCTTTGTCTGATAAAAAGAACATTTCGACAACTTTTCGTACAACTTGTTTTCTCTTAATCACTTTAAACTAATCTCACATGTTCGCCGTGCTCCTCTTTTGTCCGAGACGAAATTAATATATCATCAATAAATACATGTATGAACTTGTCGAAGTATTCGTGGAATACCCCATTCTTTAAACTCGTGAATACACCAAGGGGATTTGTCAAACCAAATGGTAATACAATAAATTCGTAGTGTCAAAATCTTGTCTTAGACATTTTTTTAGGAATATCTTTTTCTTTGATTCACAATTGGTGATACTCCGATATCAAATCTATCTTTGAAAATATTGTTTCCCCCTTCATTTGATCAAATAAGTCATCATTCCTTGGTAACGTGTATTGATTTTTTATCGTGGCTTTGTTTAATTGACGATAGTCAATGCAAAGCCTCCACGATCCATCCTTCTTTCTTACAAAAATTATTGGTGCACCCCATGGTATACACTTGGACGTATAAATCCAAAATATAATAACCCTTTCAATTTCATATTTAACTCTTGTAATTCAGGTGTCAACATCCAATATGATGTTCTTGCAATTGGTTCTATTCCAGGTTTTAAATCTATAGTAAATTCCAATTCTCTTTTCGACGATAGACTCGGTAGTTCCTCGGGACAAACATCAACAAATTCTAATACTACTGGAAAGTCTTCCATTCTTTCTGCATTATGCTTTTCGTTAAGAGCTAAAATGGCATACAAATTACATTCATTGTGCATATTTTTATGTAATTGTAGGGAAGTAATATATCTTAGCGATACTTCTTGGTTTCTCCTTACAATTACTCTATTATGTCCCAAATCATCAATTAATCTTAATCTTTTCGTCTTACAATTAAGTATCGCATTGTGAGATTCTAACCAATACATTCCAATCACAATGTCATAGGATCCTAAGGTTGTGAAATAAAGGTTTACATTTGTGAAGAAATCACCCAAATTAATGTTACAATCCTTAACCTTTCCTCCAACTTCTTGTTTGGCACTAGATGCCAATTCTACATATCTAAACTCATCTTGTTCAATTGCCTTCACCTTAATTCTTCTGAGCGCAACACTAGAAATGAAACTCTTAGTAGCTCCTGGATCTATAAAAAATATTAAACTGTTGATATGCTATCATACCTGAAGTATCAAGCATTGTAGACTGATGCTCATCCTGGCAGTTATTCACCGTTGCATGAATCATATGGACCTTTCCCATATCTCCTATTGACGTATTTCTTGCTGATCCAGTAGCTCTCTCCTTCTCTATAGGAAAACCCCTTTGATAGTGGGGTTCTCCACAAGTCTAAAATATGTTCTTTGGGTTGGTGCTCCTAGTTTTGGAGGAATAATCCATTGGTCTAGGGTTTTGAGGTCCTGATCTATTATGAAAAATAGATCTATATAGTTGTTGTTGCTGAGGTCGACGTGACTATTGTTGCGGTGTTTCTATATACAGAGTCCTCTAATTGGTATTCTGTCTACGTGGTGTAGAAAATATAGGTCATCTGGGTGTATCACAGTGCCCCAAAGTTTGTCTAACGAGTGTCTGCTGCTGTGACGCTCTAGGTGACGTCTGTCCCATCTTCTTGGAAAGATTCCTACCTTGACCCCCACTGTTCAACTCTTCGTTAGCGATAAAATATTTTTGTACTGCATAGTGCAAAGTTTGAGGCATCAAGATCCTCACCTTAGCACGAGTGTTGTAGTTGAGACCAAAAACAAAGTTATTCACCTTTAACTTTTCAGTGTTCAGGTGCGGAGCATATTTGAGAAACTTCATAAATCTAGCCCCATACTCAGGTATTGTACAATTTCCATGTCGTAAGTTGTTGAATTTGTTAATTTGATGCTCAATGAACTCATCAGATAAGTACCTCTCTCAGAATCGCTCCTCGAGCAACTCCCAAGACACGTCTTCAATGGCCATATTCAGTCGTGGAAAGAGTGTCTTCTACTATAGAAGTGCACAACCTTTCAGCTGAAAGACCACCATATGGAGCTTCATGTTGGAGGTATAATGACACAATGCAAAACAAATTGTCATATTCTCCAACCAAGCTTTGGTGGCTAAACCCTCCGTGGAACCCCAGAACTCGAGAAATTTTACTTTCTCGAGTTTTTTATGAACACTACCACTAAATATAGGAGGACGATGTGAACCCTCAATGGGTGCAGATCCTCTACCCTCCTCTCGATCAAGGCGATTTATTAGCGCTTCTAACATCCTTTGAAAAGACCTTATCATACCCATGACATCGTCCACTGCAAAATGCTCCTGCTCTGTGGTATTCTCTTCTCCCTGTGGAAAATATTCCTCGGGTGTGGGTGTACTTGGGGGAGGAATACCTCTTCCTCCCACACCCTGACGTCTACTCATTCTCCGTCCTCTAACCATGATATCTACATAAAACAATTTTCAATTTATTAGTAATTACATATTTAATTAAAATTTTCATTGGAAGACGTAACAAGTCCAGTGTCATAGAGTAGAACCCTGCTCTGATACCATATGTAATGACCCTCTTGTTTACTTAACATCATGCATAAGCGAATACAACGAATGTAGCTCTTTTTTTGTTTTTTCTTTGTTAATCATAGAGTGACTTAACATAACACAACTAAATAGAACATTTCAAATATGGGATTAAAGTAAAAATATTATCTACACAAAATACTACATTTCATCAATGTTATAACCCTAAATTGCACTAGACAGGCTTACCTGGCATCAGGCCATCTCATTTTCCTTATTTTCCAAGCCACTACTAAACAACTTCTTAAAAAACACCCTTTTTGAGGACATACGCACCCTGCTCCACTACTGCACATGTGTGTATGCTGGATGACCCACTACAACCCGCGTATACCTAAAAAACACGAAAAATAGAAAGTTGCAGATAGAACACACAGTTTTGGGTAAGTTAACTAAACAGTTTGATCGCCCATAGCCGGTCACTCGACCAAATACCTAGCCCTTTCTAGCCTATAAAAGAAGGGGTAGGGGTCCCATTTGGAAGGAGAAAAATAAGAGTAAAGAAACTCTACCTGATTTTGCATTCCCCTTGTCCCAACCTTTGGCAACCATTGTGTGAAGAGAAGCATATATGAAAGTAGCAGTTGGAGTACAGTTGAAGAGGATCCCAGGACCAGATTCGAGGAGCAGTGGACGATCTCACTATTGTAAGTTATTCTTGTGAGATTAATAAAAGAAGTACTTTTCCCGTCCCGCCATATGAGGTGTTTAATGTTTAATATTGATTATATTTTGATTGGATCTCTAACCCATTAGTTCATAGATCAAATGCATGCTTGGAGTTATTCGTTTGTCTGTTTGTGAATGCAGGTCATCTTTGGGAGGAAACTTGCAGTCAAAGAGCAACTGAAAGAGAAAGGATCTACATCAAGCGTGGAAGTCAAGGTATAGTGAATTGATCATTTTATCTTTGTATTTACATATGAATAATGGGGTTTATGATTGGGATGTTGGTAAAAAGTAGGAGACTTTAGGTCATTTCTGCATGCATTACCGAACCCTTAATGCTAGTCCGTAGGGGGGTTTCCCACCCACAACAGAATTGGCGACCATACTGGGGAATCTCTAGGGTTTTCTGGGGATACTTTTTGGGTATTTTAGAATTGGTTTTATTACCTTTTTTCTGAGTTTTTTGCAAGATTCTGAGTTTGTAGGGATTTTGGTCTTCCATACCAGTACTCCCTGCATGATTGTTTGACTGTTTGATTTTCTTTCCAGAAATTTACAGAGGTATACGTGGCCTACAGAAGCCCTGCCCGCGTATACATGCGCCGTACCTTTAGACAACCCACATATATCCGCTGGGTTGCTGAAGTATCAGTTGCGTGCTTAAGTCCATAATTTTTTTTTTAGGAGAGACAATCATCCTCTTTTCCCTGTTAGAAGTGATCCTTCTCAGGGGTTTCCTAGATTTGGTTAGGGTCTCTGTGTTGCAGTCTATAGCCTAGGATAACCTCATATTAGCTTTGTTCTATCAAAGTTTCCTTGCATTTTCTTTGCCAAAGTAATTTCTCTGTCTCTAAGGGACTATGGTTTCCAATACCAGTGTTCCCTGCCTCTGCTAGACTGTATTGTTTTTCATTTTTTGAGCATTTACAGAGCTATACGCGCCTTGCAGTAGCTCTGGACGCGTGCATACACACTCTGTATTTGGACAACCCGTGTATATACGCTTGCTGCGGAGGTGATAGTCATGTGTCTGTGTCGGGAATATATTTTGACAGAGAGAGGCAGTCATCCTCTTCCCTATCAGAAGCCAGTCTTTTTGGTCTCTGCCCTAGTCTCTGTGATCATAGTCTATAGCCTAGGTTTGACCGTAGCATAGTTTTCTTTTCATTTCTTGAGTTTTCTGTAATAGAGTTTTAGACAAATATGCGAGTCTTCTCCGATCAACCTTTTGAGGTTTGGTTAAGTAACTCCTTGCGATCCGCAGTAGGGCCATAAGTTATTTTGGTTGTTGTTTTGTCTTCACTTTATCTTTTTGCCTGCTTTAGAAGAGAGAAAAGGAATCCATTTTTCAATTCTCTTATTTTAAAGCATGTTGAAAATTTTCATTTCTTTGTTTGATTGAGTAGTTGGTTGTTTGCATTAATAATCAAGGAAAAAAATTTCTTTCATAAGTTCTTGGCTGTTTACTTAGGAAAATAAGTAGCTCGTATTTGAGCAAAATAATGTGTTGAGTTTGTTGTTCAAAGATCTTAGAAAAAATAGTTTGAAAAGTTGGTTAAAGAATTTAAAAAAGCAAATTTGGATTTGTCAAGAAGAAGTTATTTTGTTTCCAGCTTTCTGTTTATCTTCTCTTTCGTCTCTCAAAACATCACTAGTTTCACTTTCATAACCTTTGACTTAAGACAAACCAAAAAATTAACGATTAATTAAAATCAACTAGAATTTATGTTTTGTAGGGTCTATCAACTAGTCTAGGCTAGAGCCTTGATTTAGGTTGGAGAGGAAACTCTTCAAGGTTGCAAAACATACATAAGAGTCTGTGCTAGGGAGTGTTAAAAGTATAGTATCGTGAAAGTTATCTGGGACCCCCCTCTAACACAGGGGATAAACACAAGGTTTCGTGCAGAAAGGTAGCGGAGATAACCCCTCCAAAGCCGGACCAAGCGTAGTGCGGAATGCATATAGAGGGCTTGTCTTGGGATTCCGTCGATAGCATTTTCCACGGAGCTTCGTGGGTCTTGAATCCATTTGAGGTCCTTAGTTGTCTTCCATACCACTTGCTTTAGATACCCTTGACATGTTTTGAGCTTGATACCCTGCTCATTGCGGTCCACTCGACTATCGACTGTACCCGCCTGGTGACTGTTCACATGCTGACAACCTAGTTGCCTTTATTTTAGAGACTTACACAGGTGACTATGGGGGTAGACTGCGGTATCTAGGACAAACATCGGGCCATACTTTGTAGAGTATACCCGAAGGGTGCTTCTTTATTCGAGTTGCGCTTGCACCGATAAATTTCTCTAGGGTTGGTTGTTGTAACTGTTCTTCCAAATAGTTAGTGATTTCTTGTATTATCTCATAGGGATGTTTTCTAGTGTGTGTTGTTCTTGAACGAATAGAAATCCCTAGTGTGTCATTGATCTTCTCACACATTGGAAGATCAGGAGCTCCGCCAGTCATGAAGGCTTCTTGGCCTGCCACCGGGTACACTGAAGCCACCCCCACCACCGCTAAGGCGAAAATTAGACTAGCAAGGGTCTTTTGAGGCGACCGGGTCACAGGAAACTGTTCTCGACCAACCTCCGAGAGAAGAACTTTCGATTCCAGAGGAACCAACCATTTCAAACCTTGGAGTGGAAGCTCTTGGTCCATCCGAGACTCTGACCACTGATATTTCAGTGCCCATCATTGTACATATTTATCCTTACGAGTGCCAGACAGTGTCACAAGCAGCAATGGAAACAAATTTTGCCACTTCTTCCGGGAATTCTCCTATTCCCTCTATGGCTTTCATCACAGGGGGTGTTCCACCTCCTAACCCACAGTCATTAGTCTGGGCCACCATGGTCTCGACCGCCTCTACCTCAAGTAATGGTCTGATCCCATCTATGGCGGCGACCACTGCTACTTTCACACAGATGCGACAGGCCCTCCGTTCTCATATGGGATGCCTAGCTCAGGTACAAGCCCTGTACTTCCTACTCCACTCTACAGACATTAGGTCTGGGGGCAAGGAGCTCTAACGCTCCTTTGCAAGGATCCATGGGGGGCACTTCAGCTTCCTTTAATGCTTTCCCTTACGGAGGAGGTCATATACCTCCTTCATCCCCTTCACTCGACGATGCTCACCAACATTTCGCCGGACCGAACACACACCATAGTTTGTTTGGAGCAAGGAGTCAAGGACTACCTTCTCATAGCATACCGGTAGGTTCGACACCATTCTCTTTGTTCAACACATTTGGTAACAACGCTTTCTCGTCAGCTTCTTTCTCGACCGGGGGTAATCCTGATTATGGACAACCAAATCCTATGTAGGGTATTATTCCTTCATAGGGGGCAAACCCAGAAATTCCTTCCGCACAAGGACCTTGGAATTCTTGGCAGGGATCAGTTCCCTCGTCAGGGATGCTGATCAGGGGGAACCCCTTTAACAACCAATGGAACCCCGGGCAAGGTGTAGGACCTATGCCCATGGGATCGGCATGGGGCAACCCTTCCCAAAGTCCTTCGAATGCAATGCACGCCCAACCGTCTACGTCCTATTTCGAGAATCATCTGATGATGTCTCCACAAACGTAGAATCCGTACGTTGGTCATGGCCATGGTTTTTACTAGAACCCTGGCCAACAACCCAACTTTTCCTGGCAACTTGGTGCCAGTCAAACTCCAGGTCCCTTTTTCCATGGTTACAACCAACAACCCAAACTATCGTTTCTGGCAACGTTGCATTTTCCAGACTTGACAAGGTTGTTGAATGACCCTATCTTTCATGATCTGCGTTGGCCTCCTATGTCGACCAAGTTGCCTTTGGACATACCAAAGTTCGAATCCAAGCCTAAAGAAGATCCAGGAGATCATGTGACTACCTTTCATCTTTGGTGCTCGTCTAATTCATTGAAAGACGAATCTGTACAGTTGCTTTTGTTTCAATGCACTCTCATTAGGAGTGTTGTGAAATGGTACATTGAGCTCGACCGCTCAAGATACTCTTACGTCGACGAATTGGCAATGGCTTTCTTAAACCATTTCCAATTACCTGTGAGATACGATGTCGACACCAAATTGTTGGCCAATTTCGAATAGACAAAGGCAGACCATATCTCCGATCACATCTGAGAATGGAGAGGCCAAAAGAGTTTGATTAAAGTGCGAGTCCCACTAGCATTCCTGCTTGAGTGGTTCCTTAAGTCTTTGGTCCCATAGTTATCCAAAGACGTCGCAACGTCGAGAGTGTTTTCCAAAGAAGATGCAATCATGAGATCTCAATAGCTTGAGTTTATTTACTCTCAGTCTGGTTTACTGTATGAAATTTTTTTGGACGCGCCATAGTCAATACTTGATAAAACCAGATAGAGGGTCAGACCACATGTTGATGGTATTGTTGGTTCAACACAAACAAAGCCCGCTAATTAGCTAACAAAACAATTGCAACAATTTTCGATACAACACACAACAACTAGCCAGACCACTGTTTCGGCTGCTCCCCCTACCCAAACGTCGGATGTACACAGTGTGCAATCGAAAAATCCGAAGGACACCCAACAACCTGATGGAAATAAGAAACAATGAAAGAAGGGTAAGGGGGATTAGAAACCCACTAATAATGTTGGTGGGGGCAATACCAAAAAGAGGAGGTCAAAGTATCCATGTAACCTGTGTGTGAAAGACCACCCGACTCACCAGTGCCCTCAGCTTACGGAGGCCCAAAAGTTATTGTCACAGCAACAACCTGATGTGTTAACAAACCCATTTCAACATGGGAAAAATTTAACTCAAGCCTCTACAAGCACGGGAGGGGGCAATCAAGGACCCCCTCCATCTTTGAGTAATCCTTCATCCGTGAATGTGTATATGATGAAAGGTGACGCCTATATATTGACTAGAGCACATGACTACGGAAAGCCAAGCACCTCTGAGAAAGGTAAAGAAGCCGAAAGCCCATCTCTTCCTCTCCATATCGAGAAGACGTTGGGCGAAACAATGACACGCATCCCAAAAGGTGCATTCAAGAAAGCTTCTCACAACCCAAACACAAGGGCCGTCCAGAACTACTTTGTGGTGGAGGATTTGTCTCAAACCCCTTGTGCGATGTCTGCTTTGGAGGTCCTCTAGAGTTGCCCTTCCTAGAGAAAGGATCTGTTAGCCGCCTTAGGATCTGTTGAGACTTGTAATCCAGGTACAATCATGCTTAATATGACCGACTTAAAACCTTGTCTCGCTTACCACATAGCGTTCCAGATAGTAGTGACTTACACCACGAAAACTTTTACTCGAAACATTTTCCGCACGGTGGTCGATGAGGGCACCTCAACATGCATAATGTCTTTGGCGTGTTGGAAGGCCATTGTCCAACCTGCTTTGTCTCCGTCACCTACTCTTCTTATCGCTTTCGAAGGTCATTCGTTTCGACCACATGGCATCATCCCCTCTTTCCTCGTGTAGTTAGGAGTGAAGACCGTGTGTGTCGAGGTTGAAGTGGTCGATGTGTCTCTTGACTACAATCTCTTGTTAGGAAGGAGTTGGACCTATTCCATGCAAGCAGTGGTTGCTACAGTTTTTCGGGTCTTATTGTTTCCACACGAGGGCCAGATTGTGACCATTGATCAATTGTCTTTCTCCTGTCTTGACCCTTCATTGGGGGCATCCGCGGTCCCGATGATTGATAACCCTCAACCTGGCATCATCAACATAGGGGTTGGTTTGTGCCCACCTTTTATGGGTACTTTCGATTACCCTCCTCCTCAAGGCAATGTTAAGTTCATATCAGACCACCATAAGGTTGAGATTTTTCAGGTCTCGTCGTTTTGTATGACTTACTTCAACGATTTGTGGATTCTTCCTTCCCCATCCGCTACGATTGAAGGGACATAGCACCATGGCATGGCCATGCCTTTGTCTGCGGTAGAAGTTGCATACTCGATCATTCAACGAGCTTCTATCGACCCCGATCCGACTCTAGCACAAGAGTTAGATCCGGTGCTCGAGCCTATTTGGGCTCAAGGTTCCTTTGCTGATACAGATTCTTTATACTTAGTCTTGCCTTTAGACGAAGCGATTATTGAGGTAATGACTAGTCCGGAAAGACCCTGGGATGATCTCCATCATAGATCTTATTTCCTCCCAGAGTTAAGAAGAATTGAAGCAGGGGAATTCACTTTGACTATGACTGGAGATAGGTCTTGTCCTATCAATCCCTTGGCTATGCATGTTTTTATGTCGAGGGTAATATGGAAACCATTGCTAAAACTATACCTATTAATATCTCCATAACCCCTGACGTCGTGGAGAATGTTTTCGTCGGAGCTGACTGTTCCCCTGAGGAGATTCGAATCTACATGGATTTATTTAAATAATTATGTGACGTTTTTTCCTGGTCTTATGAGGAAATGTCAGGCATTGATCCAAAAATTATTGATTACACTACATGCAACCCTCCTTCATCAAGGGGCACCGTTATATCATCATATCCGTAGACTACTTCACGAAGTGGGTCAATGCTATGCCAACGTTCAAGGATGATGGAGAGACTGCAACTCTCTTTTTATTCAACCAGATAATAGCAAGGTTCGGCGTCCCGAGAGAGATTTTCACTGACCATGGCAGTCACTTTCAAAACCAAATGATGACCAAGTTGACATCAAAGCTTGGGTGCGGAAAGAACATTCATCACCCTACTACCCCCAAGAGAATGGTCAAGTAGAAAATGTAAATAAATCTCTTAAGACCATCCTATAATGAACGATCAATTCGGCCAAGTCAAATTGGCATTTGATGTTATACTCGGCATTATGGGCCTACCGAACGTCTATTAAGACTGCAACCGGTTTCTCACCTTTCCAACTCATTTACGGGCTAAAAGAAGTCTTTCCTATTGAGTGCCAGATCCCATCTCTAAAGTTGGCAGTACAGTTATTGCCAGACACTTCACTGCTTGAAGAGAGTTTATTATACCTCAAGCAGCTCAATGAGCAGCATTGTGATGCGACCTTGGCCAACAAGGCTCACAAACAAAAGGTCAAGTGTCAGTATGATTGGTCCGTTCGTCCTCAGATTTTCTCTGAAGGCGACCTTGTCCTGGTCTATGACCAAGATAAGGACCCCCTGGGGGCAGGCAAGTTCAAACCCATGTGATTTAGACCTTTTATCGTAAAAGAGGTTCATAAAAAGGGCGCTTGTCATATGGTAGACTTTGAGGGAAATGCTTTGGCGGAGCCTAGAAATGGGCTCTACCTCAAGAAGTATTACTTATAGGTGGGTCACCTTGGGTAACGTTTTGTAACATATGTATAGTTCATGTACATTTGCGTTTTTTAGTTTTTGTCTTTTTGGTTTTGTGGGCATGTCATCTTTTATGTCATATTTTTCACTGTGGCAGATGTCAAGTGAGTTAGAGGTGTTCATTGGGTTTGCAGACAACGCTAGCCGACACACTTAGAGGCTTGTTTCCATAGCTTGGGTGATTTTTACACCTCAAGGCCAGCTTCTATCTTCAGGAGGTATCTGTTTAGGTGACACCACAAACAATGTCGCCAAATACAGTGTAGTTCTAGAGTTTCTTCGTGATGCTTTGTTGTAAGGTATCTCTCACCTTCGGGTATATTTAGATGCTCAACTGGTTGTGTCTCAGTTAAATGGAGTTTACCGCATTTATGATCCTACTCTACACCGACAGTTCTCTAGAGTACGTATCTTAGAACGAAGCTTTGATTACATTACATATATCCATGTTCCTAGGAGATTGAATCAAGTTACAGACGCTCTAGCTAATCATGTATTAGACTGGCATATTGCACACATATGAGAAAAATATACACACGCACATGAAAATACATTTGTAAAGTAGATGTAATCCATAGGACATAAAAAAGACATAAAAATCCATATATAATATCAAAAATATCATAGTACATATGTGGGAACAAGCGCCTCAAAAATACATCCAGTAAAGAGTCACAGGGATTATGCCCTCAAAAATATACAAAAGGTGCTCTCGGCACGTAGGTAGTCCGGCCTAACTAAGGATGGGGCATGTTGGCCCTATTGTATTGAACAACGACATTTGCCAAACGTTGGAAAAGATGGACCCAAGTCCGTGGCACCCCAACTACATGAGGCTGCATAGATGGCGACGGATCCTTGATCTTTGCCATGGGGACTGTGCGAGTGAGTGAGGTAAGGTTTCGCTCTACCCATCTCAAAACTCTCTCAGCCTCACCGGTTGGAGGTCCCCCTGTTGTTGCTGGTTCGCCGGCTGCGGATGGTGCGGCCTCTAGTCGAGGACGTCGCCTGGTCCTCGCAAAGTCCGTTGGACGCGTCGACCCCACATCTGCACATAACAGACACATATCTTTCAGATACTCTAATATATATATATATATATATATAAACAACATAAAAATTAAATAACTTTGAAAAGAAAGCTTACCTAGTTCTCCTCGTACCACTCCGGGAGGTACGCCCATGTCAGGGTCCCTGGAAAAGTCAATTCCGACATAAGGATAGTCCTTTATCATCGAAATCTGCCAAGACCACCAATCGAAAAACTTGTCATTGAAGGCCTCAATAGTCCTCCCTCCCCCCTGTCACGGCAACAATGCTACCCATTTGTTTACTGCTGGATAAGAGGCTACGTGCCCTCGTACAATCTCCCTTGGACTCAGACTAGGCACCCTCTCGAAGAAGAAAGCACAATGGATAGTACCAAACCCAAAGTTTATGTGCCTCTGCATCTGACACTCTGTCAATTTCCTTTTCATGCAGTCTAGTAACGTAGTACTCCAGTGAAAAATTTGTGCATTTAAGCACTGAACCGCACAATTCATGTGCGCTTGGGAAGGCTAGTGTAAAGCTGTGGATCTAATGATCCGCTCAATGAGTAGAACTATCGCTTTCAACGATAGGTTGTTGATCTTATGAACCGACACCTGAGTGCCCACCATGTCAGTACCTGCCTCACAATGGAGGTTAATCAACTCCGCTATGTTGTGAGGCCTGAAAGGAAAACTGCAAATGATGACTAGTTCCCCTCTCCTTGAGAGGCCGGTCAGAAAGTAGATATCTTCAGTCGTTGGAGTCAATGATTGTTCCTCAAGAATGAATGCCTCCGCATCCGCGTGCCAGTAATCGATCAAGGCATTCAGTAGCCTAGGTTGTGCTCGCATAAATGCACTCTGGAAGAATTTAAATAAGCCACATTGAGCTAGTGAAACTACAACATCAGGGTCATCTGAGACCGCAACATCAAAGTCCTCATGCTCTCTCTCCCTCTAGTGAACATACGTCCTACAATTGACAAGTCCAGGAGGGATTAACCCTTGCATTTTTTTTATTTTTTCTTATCTTAGAGGGTATACACGAGATGTAATGCACACAGTCACGTGTGTACGTGTGCACACGCGGGATGTCATAAGACAACCCACGTATATGTAGTGCCGACCTTTTTAAAGGTCAGCGCCCCCTCAAAAAACAAAAACAAAATGCATAAATGAAGAATTGAGATGCAAGGGGGGTTAGTATGTACTTACTTGGTCCAATCGGAAGTTCATTCCGTCCACTGAAGCTCCCGAAATCAACTCTTTTGTCAAAGGGGTGTTTTTGGCTCCAAAGTCAAATTCTCAATTAACAATGGTGATAATGGGCTGCCAACTTCTATTTATAGACTTTTTGGCCCCTTTTTGTCATTTTTTGGACCCTTTTGTCATTTTTTCTAAATTGAAAATCATTTAGTATGGTTTAGGAGTTTTCTATGGATTGTTACGATAAGTGTTACTTTGGGTATTGGGAATTGTTTTGGAGATTTGGATCTTTTTAAAGGTCCTTTGGTAAAAAGTCATTTTTCCAACTTGTTGCATTTAAGTTAGGATTCCACCTCCACTTTCTGCACCTCGTTGTCTTGATCACTACGCCATAGGATCTATCCCACCAAGTTGCGACACAGAACCCTCATTGTTGCTTTAGAAGTGTCGTAATTTAGTGGTAGAGCCTACCTTAACATGGAAGCCCTAGGTAGATCCTAGTTGCATTTTGGTGTCCATGCCGTCACTAATGACTATAGGCTCGAGAGTCCTTGTTACTTTTATCCTGATTAGGAGTTTGAGCCTCATTTGCATGATGCATTATCACTCTTGACCTCACCCTCAAGACTCTCAAAACACAACGGGTCTTCTTTTGAGCCTTTTTGAGACCCTTTAAAAATGAAAAGATTGTCAAGCGATCTTGTTGACCTTCACGCTCGCTAAACTGAAATTTCAAGGCACATCTGTTCGACGGTAGTTTACCCCTTTTTCGGTCTGGATGGCCAACTGTACAAACAAAGGTATACTCTAGGAGCTTCGGTTCCCTAGAAGAGTATTCGCAGGTATGGTTTTACCCCTTTTTCGGGCCCGAGGGACTAACTTTATGAAAAAGGAATCCCCACGGAGTCCATAGTTAAGCTCTTTTCCGAATCCCTAAAATTGAAAAGATCGCCGAGTGACCTTATTCTTTCACACTCGTTAAATTGGTCCAAAAGAAAATTCCTAACGGAGTCCATAGTTAATCTATTTTCAAACTCCTTAAAAATGAAAATATTGTCGAGTGATATTATCTTTGTCACACTCGTTAAAAGGATTTTGAATAGATGTCTAGTCGGTGCTAGTTTACCCCTTTTTCGAACTGACTAGACTATCTTCGAAAAAGGTACCCCAGTGGAGTCTCATTTTATGCTTTTTCAGACTCTCGAAATATGAAAAGACGTCGAGCTTACCTTCTCTGGGCTCGTTAAACTTACATCGAAGGACGTTACCATTGTGTGTCTTATTAATCGCGTTTTCATACTTGCGTCTTTGGCCTAATGTCAGCTCCATGTTGCTCTCAACTGAACCATCTGAAGCATGCCTTATACACAAGCCCTGTAGCACTTTGCTTCTACATCTTGACACCTTTGGCCCATGGAGGAGTTTTCTCGAGTGTCCTTTTCCTGCATATGTCCCTTTGCCCTGAGCATCCATGTGTTCCATGCGCTTGAAACTAGTATGTCTGCGACACTCGATCCTCCTTTGTAACGTAGAATTATTTTATTCTTTTTCAAGCTTTCCAAAATTATTGAAAAAGACAACAAAAAATCAAATATAGCCCAAAAAGAGGAAGGGAAAAGTATTTTCTTTTTATTGGCAGCACAATGAGTTTCCCTTGGAAAAAGCACATTCTTTCGTTTGTTCGTCAACCCCTGGGATTTAACATGAACTTAGGAATTTGTTCTCGCTACATAGTGTTGTGTCCTCCTCCGTTTGGTTATTCTTTCAAAAACATGGAGAGTTTGCGATGCCTCCTACATCGTGAACTTATGTCAAAATATCATGTTGCCCGAGTCTCATATTTTGTTGTGCTATTGTCCAAGGGAATTTATTACCAAGTTTGAGTCGCCCCCCTCTGCAGATTGTCTCTTGCCCTCATGCCCGACCATCCTGAAAGCCCAATCAAGTCTTTGTTCGAAATCAATGAAACCCTCAGCCTAACATCAATATCCTCTAGTATGTTCCTAACGAGTCATCGAAGACCTCAGGGTAGTGCATTCATACACACATATTACACTCCTACCTGAGTTATGAAGATTTTGAAGTTGTTGCTTGAGCTATGAAGACCTCATCTCCAACCATCATGCCTTATCAGCTTCTGGAAGATGGATACTATGCATGTATATCTTTTTTATTTTGAAATGTAGATCCGCGGTGTTTTTCTCATGGCTACACTTTATATAGTTATATGACATGGATCTGCAGTGTATTTGATTGGTAGCCATGATTTCATTTCATCCTGAGCAAGGGTATGCCCGCCTCGGTGAGACAATTTTCATTTTGCAGATGACACCTCCCAAATTCTGGTCCCTAGGCTCACTTGTTTGGTATGTTGGTGAATATTGATAATGTATTTCGGCCATCAGATGCTCTTCTAACCTAACACATTAGGGGGCATCTGTTATAACCCTAAATTGCACCAGACATGCTTACTTGACATCAAGTCATCTCATTTGCATTCTTTTCCAAGCCATTACTGAACAACTTCTTAAAAAACACCCTTTTTGAGGGCATATGTGCCCTGCTCCACTACTGCACACATGTGTATGCTGGTTGACCCACTACAGCCCGCCTATACCTAAAAAGCACGAAAAATGGAAAGTTGCAGACGAAACACACAATTTTTGGGTAAGTTAACTAAACCGTTTGACCGCCCATAGCCGGTCACTTGACCAAATACCTAGCCCTTTCTAGCCTATAAAAGAAGGGGTAGGGGTCCCATTTGGAAGGAGAAAAATAAAAGTAAAGAAACTCTACCCGATTTTGCATTCCCCTTGTCCCAACCTTTTGCAACCATTGTGTGAAGAGAAGCATATATGAAAGTAGTAGTTGGAGTACAGTTGAAGAGGATCCCAGGACCAGATTCGAGGAGCAGTGGCCGATCTCACTATTGTAAGGTATTCTTGTGAGACTAATAAAAGAAGTATTTTTCCCGTCCCGCCATATGAGGTGTTTAATGTTTAATATTGATTATATTTTGATAGGATCTCTAACCCATTAGTTCATAGATCAAATGCATGCTTGGAGTTCTTTGTTTGTCTGTTTGTGAATGCAGGTCAGCTTTGGGAGGAAACTTGCAGTCAAGGAGCAATGGAAAGTGAAAGGATCTACACCAAACGTGGGAGTCAAGGTATAGTGAATTGATCATTTTATCTTTGTATTTACATATGAATAATGGGGTTTATGATTGGGATGTTGGTAAAAAGTAGGAAACTTTAGGTCATTTCTGCATGCATTATATAACCCTTAATGCTAGTCCGTAGGGGGATTTCCCACCCACAACAATCAATAACTAAAGAAAACCTGAAAATAATTTCAATGATTCTAAAAAACATAATATGTACACATACAAATTCGCCTATCTACTTTACTTAAAGTTGCACAATTTTGCACCTTAGTTTAGTTATGTCATAACACAAGTCATATTGATATTCCAATAAGATCATTTAAAAATCATTAAAACCAGACTTTTACTTTCTTTTCATTAATATAAAAATAAACCATTTAATAACATGATTAACTTCAAATAATTATTATAGATCATTAATATCATTAATATAAATTATTATTTAAATCCCAAAAATGAAGCATCGATCCATATCACTTTACCTAGCATTTATGCTTCTAATTTTACAATGCCATTATATTATGAATATTAATACATAATTGTATATAGAGAGAAGTTTAACTTGTGATTAAATTAGAGGTGATAACTTTCCTTACAATGATACTATCGGTTTCAGTAGTATTAACTACTAAATTACTCTTAGTTTTAGCTTCTAGATAGCGTAGGAAACATGGTGTTAACAACATCAAGTGGTAAGTGGAAATTATATTATTCAACTCAAAAACAAGAGGGAGAGCAACAAATAAGTTAGCTCTATTCACTCTTTGTTGTTTTGTTCGTTGTTCTCTACTCAAAACATAAAAAGAATAATTCTAACTTGAATAAGACTAAGAGCATTTCATCTACGTGCACTTACCGTGTGTGCGGGACCTTGCCACGTAAAAACAATTAACAAACTTCCATCCACCTTATTTTTTTAATAACCTAGGATTCAATATCAACTACTATAATGGTGTAATAAGGTTAAAGTTATAACTTAATCCAAGTCAAGTCAACAACAATAACAAAGATGCCAAGGGAGATCTAGTCACCTTCATTTTGAGGACAGTAATAGTAGCAGTAACAACCACTAATATATATATATATATATATATTTCAAAAACACAACCATTGTTAACCAAACAAAGAATTCTTCTTGCTAAGGTGAAAATGTAATTATGTTAAGAAGAGACCCTTCCACTCTTTGTGTAAAAGAAAACGACTATTTCCCAGTCAAGAATTATATTTATACCAGATTTTTAAAGGATGTCTTCAATCTACTCATATTAAGGAAAAATCATCGGTACCAGGAAAGTAACTAGGAGAATTCGTAAATCTAATAACTAGCTTCGAATTACAACGAATTCCATGATTAAAGATCAACGCTATACCACTCGAAGACAACTGTTGCCTAAGAGTCTGCTCTGATTCAAATCATTAGAGGACATATCGATCTACATCTACGGTTATATCAATAAAGGATCCTATCCTGCTAACAAAAACCAATCTGAGACGACAGTGATTCCGTTCACTGGATTAATCCATCTCCCACAGAAATGGAAACCGTAAGCTAAATTACACAATCCAAGACAACAATTGAATATAGGTAAGAAAAATAGTGAAATTTTAATTAGAGGTAGGCTATCGAAAATAATTTAATATCATGGAAAAAACAAGATAAGGAATTGAACTCTAAATACGTGATTTTTAATTAATAACCAGTGGCAATCATTCTTACATAATCAAATGACAAGAAAAACTTAACAGAATCTTGAAGAACCATACATAAGAATATTTGATGATAAATGAAATAACCAGATTAATGAAATACCTTAACTAGAATATTATGTGTTTGTGAAGTTGATCCTTCGCTTAGTTCTATGCAATGTCCCTTCTCTCTTGCTAACCAATGGACTTCACTAGTACCTCCCAACCAATGCTAGGGGTACTCTTCTTTCCCCTTAGCCCCCCCGAGCTGCAAAGGGGTCACACACAAAATTTCAAATCCAAACTAGCTCAAAATTTCCCTCGCAAGGAAAGGATTCAACCTCCTACACAATACTTGCAACCCAAATTACACAACTAAACTAGTCACATATAATTTTTTCCAGCATTTTAGTCATCCAACAATATGGTCCATACCTCCTTACTCTTCCTTTTTTTATAAGAAAAATTGTCTTGACTTGTCAATTCATGCATAGTTAAATATTTTTTTATAATTAAATTAGAGATTATTCATCCCCAACACATGTCACACTTCCCCAAGTTGCACATGTTAATTTCTTTTTAAGAAAAATAATTGTGCATTTTCCCTCACATCCACAATTAGTTGCTAGATTTTCTCCTAGTTGTCCCTTAGTTCCCCAATTTCTCTTTTATTGTGTCTCCTAACTAAGTTACAGTTGGGGTTTGATTAAGACTCTTCTCTTAGTTAAGATTTAGAGTCTAGTTTGACTTAGGGTTCTAACTCTATGTTGACAACCCATTCTTTCATGAATTATTTTTCTTTTAATAATTTTTTTTTATTAATTTCATGCACACATTGTGCACATGTCTTAATTTTTATTCTCTCTTTACTAGTGTTTATTTGGTCTAATTTTCCTTAAACCCATTATTATAAAATTTATTCAGCCAAAAACATCTAGACTTAGATTTTTTTGGTTATGTTTTCTAGTTTATAAATTAATATTAAATTTACGTTCTCTTTTCTAACAATTTCTAAGTATTCATTTTATCCTCTAAAGTCTTGTAAATTTTTATTAGTTTCTCTTGTCGTTTCCTTTTCTTTAATTGTATTTAGATTAACAGGCGATGTGACCTTCAAGATGCACCGATGTGCTCCAAGGGTGCCACTCGCCATTCTGACTTAGTTTGGAAGTTGTATGATGTTGGAAGTCAATACTCCACTTGTTGACTTTGTGTGGGACTAAGGGCTTATTGAGGAATAAGTAATCCACCTTATTACACACTACTCAGAAATCCTCATGAACGAATATCTCATTCTGCACTCACGACATCGTGAACCTCTCAAGAACAAGGTAGTCATTAACCTTTAGTTCAGGTCACGACGAGAGTGCTAGTAAACTGTGATAGGGATGCTACCACACCTCTCCCTCATCAATCTGATATTTGTGTATGAGCCCTTTAATCCATATGTGAGTTGGATTAATAAGCGTCACCATGCCTACATCCATTGATAAAAATAATATTAATAACTCCTATACATGAAATCCATAATTGAAATCATCATCATAACACATGCATAATAAAATCAAGTACTCATAATCAAAGTCAATAGTCCACTCCCTGACTCAATCCATAGTCCAAGGAGTTATGTCTATGCCATCAACATCCTCATCACATCATGTTTCCTGCACACTCATGAAACCTCATCATAATACATGTCAATGATATACATCAATATAAATGACATATCAAAATTTCAACATTTAATTATAGAATAAACTTTAACTCATAAACCAAATCAGATAATCATAAAGTACCATGTTTAGCCAGATCACTTGCAGGCAAGTGTCCTCAAATAATAATATGTTTTATGAAAATGTGGTAAGTGAAAATATGGATGTTACATAGGCTAGTGTGGTGGATGCTTCTATGCTGTCGATGACGAACGGTGGTGTGTGGTGGAGAGGAAGGGATATGTCTGCTAAATGGCTCTCGACACTCTATGTATTCAACCTGCGGGCCTCAAGACATCATCTCCTTAAATACCCCTAGCCTGGGAGTAGCATTGGATAAGGAGATCTGCATCAACTACTTAATAATTAAGTATCATCATGGTTTATCTACGAACGATTTTGTTCATAAGTTCTCGGTCCAACTCAAAGCATCATACCATTTGAATGAGGTTGACACTCTCTAGCTTTAACTACTCAAAATTGAGGGATGTTGGACTCTCCAATATGCTTAACCCATATACTAATGATAGTGTTGGTTAGTGATGGTGATTGGGTTTAGGGTCTAAGTTGACCTGATGAGAAATTACATGAGCCTCCAACAAAGAGGTACATAGGGCTTAAGCAACTCAACATTAAACATAGGATGCATGCCAAGGTAAGGTGATGTGTGAAGAGAAAAGGTATTTTCACCTGCTTTCTCAAACGCTTGTATATTTATTGTGATAGTATACTTCTTCTTTGAACTATTGTATACATACTATATTAAAGAGGCTTAAGATTTCAATGAGGACCCATAAACCAATCATTTTGAAAATGAAACCAGACTTTCCCCGGGGACACTCTATATGCCATGACACTATACTTGTATTTTTATCACTATTTACCAAAGATGTCTTGGAATTGTTGACTTTGTTAAATAAACTCTTCTACCTTATCTAGTTCACGAGACTATTGAAAAGTCAAAGTCAAAGGTATTCAAAGGTACTTGATTTTTTTTTTCAAGTTGAGTATTATTATTAAATGGTAAACTATCCTTTGCCAAGTTGCATACCATCGTAAATCCATGGTAATTGTTAGGTTACATACTAGGGTAAATCCATGTTAACTTTGCAGCTAACAAGTGAAGAGAGGGATAAAAAGGTTTTTGTAAACATATTTTTTTGTGGTGCAGAGAGGGATAAAAATGTTTTTTTAAACATTTTTTTTAGATTTTAAGTAATAACATGAATCATATCAATCTCCCATTTGTTTAGTGTATTTTTCTGTGCTTATATTTAGGCCCTATTAGACTCGTTGGTTGCACAGGCGACTTCTAGATTCCTTCCTTTGACAAGATAGGATAATAAAATTTAAATACATGTGTTGTTTTTCTTCTGATGGAATACTCTATGGGAAACCCCCGAGTACTTCCCCACTTTGTGGATGGTAAATAGGGTAAATTGTTACCCCTGATCACGGGGCCTAACCCCAAGGGGGAACAAGAGATTCGAACATGTGACCTCCTCCGCCGGGGATAGCTTCACGTCTAGCTCAAAACCACTTGAGCTAACCCTTGGGGATAAATGCATGTGTTATGTGGCATGTTGCTTTCATTTTATGAGCATATTGGTGTTCTAATTTAAAAAAAAAATGAATTTAAAAAGATAACACATGGTAACACATTGTAACACTAGTGATGCCATCCATTGACAACAACAATTACCCACATTATGGGATTGATCTAACATTTTGTTATATTATAGAAGCACTTATTTGTAAAGGTAATTGAAAAACAATGTCAAGTCAAGCATTATTATAAAATGGTAAGTCGTCCTCTGCTAGGTTAAATACCAACATAGATCCACATTAAATTTGGATTTATCAAGCGCGAAGAGCGATTAAAAATGTTTTTGTAAATGTTTTATTTTTTTAGATTTTAAGTAGTAACACGGAACATCTCAATCTCCCAATTGTTTAGTGGATTTATCAATGCTTAATATATTTAGGGCCTATTAGATGTCTCAGATGCACTCATTACCTATGCATTCCTTCCCTTAGACAAAATAGGATAATAAATACATGTTCTATGCGACTTGTTGCTTTAATATTATGATAATTTTGGTGTTTAAATTTAAAAACAATGAATTGAAAAAGATAACAACATGGTAACACGTTGTAACACTAGTGGTCTCATCCATTGACAACAACATTACCCACATTATGGGATTGATCTAACACTCTTTTATATTATAGAAGCGCTTCTTTACACAACTATGGTGTATTTGAATGGGCAAACAATAATACATTTGATGATTTAGTTTGTCCATTTTTTCAGGGTGAAATGCACTAAAGATATATAAATGGTTATCCAATATAGACCAAAGGGATTTCTATAAAATGATTAAGAATTGAGTCAATTGGATAGAATAGAGACATTTAACATGTCCATATGTTTGAGGGTGAAACAAATCTATCTAATAGGGTATTCAATATAGACCAAAGGGATTTCTGGAAAATGATTGAGAATTAAGTTGAAATGAGATAGAATAAAGGCTAGTGCCCAAAGTTTGACTTTGTTAAAACAAGAATATTGGCACTCTTACCCCCCATGCATAGGGGTAACTAGAGGAGATCATGCCTCATGGCCCATAATGAAGACAATGACCCCAATGATGATGATGATCGACATGTCCACTCATGGAAACCCAACAACCCCTCTCAGATGCCTCTTTCACTCTTGATCAACAAATCTCATCACATGCAATCAATGCCATCTTTGGGAGATGGTGAGCCAATGCCATCATGAGGTATTGATCTGAAAATGAAAAGGATTGAGTCTCTTTAAAATTGCAAGTGAAATTGTATGTGCTTAGGTAATAGGATCAAGTTACAAACACATAAAACTTAATGAGTTTTTTACTTAAACATAAGCAGCATAAAAAATCATAACAAACATCAAAGTAAACACATTAAAACATCAAAATGATAAATGAGTTCATCCCTCTCTTGGGCTACATCTCCTGGTCCAACTTCCAATGGATCATTTTCATTAATTCTCAAAGTGTCAAAATCGGTGCTTTACAATGTTCAAAATGCAAAATGGATGGCTTCAATGGCTCCATAACATCCAAAAACCCCTAGTTGGTCTCTTCCTGCACCTGGTTTGGCCAAAAACTGAGTTGGAATCACTTCCTCAAAGTTTTCCCAATTCTTTGTTGTCTCTACTCCTCCAAAATGCACCTGTGTGAACTGAACTTGGCTTCTGGGCATTTCCCGTGCCTAAACTCAACACCCATCCACATATTGCAAATTCAAGCATTCTGTCGAACAGTTAGAGGGATAAGCGTTTACACTACAACAAAACAGGCAATTAGCGCCTAAAATAGTGTCAGAATTTAGTGTATTTTGCTCCATGAATCAGACACATTTTCTGGCACAAAATTGGGCACAATATGGACTTTTTATGATTGCTCCAGATTTAGCATTGGAATTAGCGCCAGATTTAGCGCTAGAAAACTAATGTCGGGAATAGTGCTAGATTTAGCGCCAGGATTAGTGCCAGGTTTAGTTCTAGGAGTAGCACCACGTTTAGCGCCAAAAATAGCACTAGGTTTATCATCAAGAATAACGTTAGGAATAACACCAGGTTTAGCACTAGGAATAACTCTAGGTTTAGCGTCGAGATTAGCGCCATGAATAATGCCAGGAATAGCACTAGGAATAACATCATTGTCATATGTATCTGTGTAATCATGAGAATCATCTACCATCTCAGCATCAGACCCAACATCATGATATGGAACTATTTGTTTAGGATGATCTAAATCTTTTGGAAGATCCTTGTTCTGCAAAATAAACATTTAGAATGAAAATTTATTAGTTATTTCATGCAATAATTAATTTCTTTGTTATATATCTAATATTACAACATATGAAATGAAACGATAATCATATTACATCATACCAAAGTGCACATATGATAATATAATATAAAATAAGTTACAACTAAGATGTCATTCCAATGACGTAAAACATTCAACAATTCTAATAAACGTTAGTAAATATCATATAAAAATTATATGCCTAGCCTTGCCTTGACATGCCATGCCTTGCATTGACATGCCTTGCCTTGAAATAACATGCCTTGCCTTTCCTTGAATTCCATTCCTTGCCTTGACATGCCATGTTTAGCCTTGCCATGCCTTGCCTTGACATATCTTGACATGCCATGCCTTTCCTTGCCTTGACATGCCATTCCTTGCCTTGACATTCATTTCCTTTCCTTTCCTTGCCATGCCTTTCCCTGACATGACTTTTCAAGCCTTTCCTTGAAAAGTCATGCCTTGCCTTGCCTTTCCTTGCCATGCCTTGCCTTGAAAATCCACGCCTTTCCTTGACATGTCTTTCCTTGCCTTAACATTCCTTTCCTTGATAAGCCATGCCTTACCTTGACATGTCTTTCCTTTCCTTGACAAGCCTTGCCTTGCTTTGGCATGCATTTCCTTGACATGCCATGCCTTGCCTTGACATTCCTTGCCTTGCCTTGCCATGGATTTCCCTGACATGCCTTGCATTGAATTAACATGCCTTTCCTTGAAAGACATTTCCATGCATTGACATACCTTGCCTTGGCATGCCATGACTTGCATTGACATGCATTTCCTTGACATGCCATGCATTTACTTGCCTTGACATGCCATGCCTATCCTGGCCATGCCTTGCCTTTCCTTGACATGCCATCATTTTTTCTTGAATCATGCACTCCTTATTCAAAGCTACTTCTCTCACTTCCATTGCTGAAATCACCAACTACTCAAATGAGTTTGCTACTCCCAATACAAAATAATACTATGCATAGACACTACAACACGAACACTTCTACAACAAGTGAATTATAGTCTTGTGCCTTTTGATAGAAATCCATCCTAATAAGGTCCTTGCAATTAAGCCTAACTAGGGTCATTAATAATTTTGACTTGTAATATGTCAATAGATTCCTCAGCCAACAAGGAGGGGGAAAAAATTCAACAACAACGCATTGATATGGAAATGGAACCAGTGGATTTGAACCAAGTCAGTACAGAACTAAAGTTGTATTGAACTAGATACTTTCTTTCGCTGTGATGGTGATGGTGATCTCAAGAAGTGGATTTGTTTCTTTCTCAACATTTTTCATTGGTCATTTAAATCTGAAATTTAATGTTTAAAACCATTTCTTGAAGAAGCAAATTGAATATTGTAGAATAATGTATGGGAACATCATGGTGCAACTTCACGCCAAAAATGATGCAACGCATGCACCAAAATATTTTTTCCTAATTGTTATGGGAATACATGGCTTCTTCAGCTATTTGAAATCATATTTCAACTACTCTCCAAACATAACACTCGACATGTATTGAAAGGCCATTGCAAGAAAGTCTTTACCGTGATAAATGAAACCACACTATATTTTATTATTCATAGGATTTCATGTCATATATACCTATGCTTCATTCAGGAGTTCATTCTTTTATATATTTATTGAACAAATATTTTACAGCTTGGGAGCACTTTTTTCTCAAGAATTCAAAGTCTATCCCTGGCATGCCTAAAGTATGGGAAAAAAACTACCATCGCTAAGACAAATACAAACATAGTAAGAAAGTACCAACATGAGACGAATGCAAGTTATAATAATCGGTATAATGCTTGACGTTCATGATATTTGAATCCATGTTAGAAAGCTCAAGATTTTGAGTTTGTAAACACATAATCTGAAAACAATCAAACACAATCAAACAACTTACCCAATTTTTAAAAACATGATTTTGGAAGAAACAATTGTAGAATGGACAACAGGTTCCATAGAACAAATGTATATGGATGAGATAGCCTAATTTTAATGCAGCATGTAATTTTTTAAGAAGGAAACATGCTTTTATTCTTCAGGTTCGGAGTTATACCTCATTATTGGTATTTCAATTTAAAACTTAGGCTAAATGGATTATAAATTTTTGTATTCTCATGCTTAATAGGAGTAATAGTTTCATATATTAGATCAAAAGTTAGTCTACTTGACTAGTTTGAGGGCTTGAGTTCTTTGAATTTCATGTAAAAAGGTGTCAGGTTGATTTCTCACTTTAATTGTCTTTATTATGTGTCTCACATTAGGCATGCACAACAACCACATTGGTTGTTGTGCATGCCAATTTTCATTCCCTAAATAGCAATGTTCAAAACATGCCCTGCACTTTAAGGGAGTATTTTCATAATCAACTACATGCTTTTAAATGGGATTCAAAAGTTTGAGGGCCATTAAATTCATAAGCCTTTTCTTATTTTCCAAACATAGATCAACACAATATAAAATTGAATTGAACCTCTCCAAATTTCTGCCAATGGACTTAAATACCGACTCATGTTAAAATTCCAGGGTAGTCTTGAAAGATTAATACAAGTTGGGACTGTTTGAGGCATCTCATTCATAGTATCAAAGCTTATCTCCCAAAATTCATTAAAATATCAACCCTCTCCATTAATTCAGGGTTGCATTAAAAATACTCTGAAAAAACAACTACGAAATAACCTCTAGCAACAAAAGTTATCTCAGTTATACCTTGCAAGTTCCAATTTTTTTGTAATCCAGGTAGAGATTGCTTGTTGCGATGCCTAGACTCCAAACCCTCATAAACCTATAAATTGACCTATTTTGGTGCAACTTTGAAATGATCCTTTTGGGGATCAAAGTTTAAAGTAATGGTAATTTCTTCCTTAAACATTCCATGATTATTTGGGTGTTGTTACCTGCTAGAACTACACTCAAAGATATTCAAGTCCTTAAATAAAGTGCAACCCTAGGATCACTTAAGGAATGTTTCCCACCATCACCACAACAATTCTTTGTCACACTTTAGTTTGATTGTCCTTCAACACGAGGGGGAAACCCTAGAGAAGATGTCTAAGTTAGTCTTTAGAATTTAAGGCATCGTTGATTTCCAAGTCTGGTGCATATCAAGACGATTTGAACAATATGGAAGGAGGTGTGGTTATGCTATTATAAACTTGCAACAACTAATCACTTGGATATAATTCAATAGGAAAACAATTAAATGATGGCTCTTCCAAAGGTGCTCCTCACAACTAGTTCAAAATAAACCATGTAATAATCTGTAGCCATGAATAATTAAAGGACAACCACATGAAATCACAAATGAAGTAGACAAGACTAGGAAGCCTTATTTATAGAATTGACAAACAACAATACATCATTCTTCAAGTGTGATTTGACCCAAAGATCAAGAGGGCCTTAAACATGCCACACTTAACATTCAACCCTAGCCAAGGAAAACCTCCAAATAGAGTGAAGAAACCTAATTGAGTCATTACAACACCAACATATCATTCAGTAAACACAATGATTATAGCAAGACAAAGGGAGTGTTTCACCTCAACTCTAACTTCCTCTTATTGTAGAAAAACTTCCCTTCTACAAAGATTGTTCCAGCCATCAAATCAACCCGAAATACTAATTTCCATTTTCCAAAATTCTAGAGATGAATCTACAAAACATCCTCACTAAAAATTGTATAGTCATTAAAAATTGTAGTCATTGTCATTGTGGACTTGCACCTTAAATTTCATTTTGATCAGAGTTTATATGCTCCTGCTATGGCCAAATCAAATATTTTTTTTTTAACAATTTTTTTCTTTTAGTGATGCGACATCTTGTTGATGTGGCATGGAACATGGATATGACGACGTGGCACTAGTTTCCACCTGAATCCTATAGGTAAAAACTAGGTATTTTTGTCATCCTATTTAACCCTTTTTCTATCATTGTGGCATATTTTAATTCTCTATACACATTTCTACACACACACACACACACTTTATACCTTTATTATTTTTATAACATGTGGCCCATATGATTTTATATCAATGAACCTGACATGTGGTGCATAAATCTCTTTTGATATGACTATGGGATACCATCTATGTCCTTCAGTGCACATGTTCATATGATGGTGGTCCCACTTGGACACTTGGAAATCATCTACCAATTGCAGAGGAAGAACTTGTAGGTATCTAATGAGACCCTCCCCTTTTGCAATGTAAAATTGACTACCCAAGTTTCATGTACCTATCAATTGTGAAGGTTGAAGTGTGGTTTCCAATACCACTTCTTGCACCTCCACAAACCAAATTACACTAATTGCAATGCCACCATTCCACTTATTACATTATGGTATCTACTTAGACATGCAATTTCTATCCACTGATTGTAGAGGTTGAACTTGCAAGTTTTTAATGGGCACACCCTCCTCCAAAATTCTAAATGGCTTGGACACATGGTGTTTCCATAGAAATTGTTGAGACCCAAATCTAGTTTCCAATAACACCTTCATATCCTCCACATACCACATATTGTTAATCCTAAAACCACTTTTATGTGCTTCTACCATGAGTTTTCATTTGTTTCATGGTTTTGCACCTATAATTCCAACTCCAAGGATTTCATGTAAAAAGGTTTCGGGTTGATTTCTCACTTTAATTGTCTTTATTATGTGTCTCACATTAGGCATGCACAACAACCACATTGGTTGTTGTGCATG
>ML780731.1:117071-139997 GCA_009831015.1 Picea engelmannii
TTCTCTAAAAGAAAAATCTAAGGTTCAAGCAGTGGAAGATCACATCGAGCATCAACAACAAGTTCTCCAAATCTTAAAGGACAACATGACCATGGCACAAAATCACATGAAACAACAAGAAGATCAACATCGTAGTGAAAGAAATTTTGAAGTAGGGGATTGGGTGTTTTTAAGACTACAACCATACAAACAGATGTCCCTCAAGCAAGCCAATAAGGATAATAAATTATCACCAAAGTACTATGGCCTTTTTAAGGTGTTGCAAAAGATTGGTACTATGGCATACAAATTGGAGTTGCCTGCATCTTCATGAGTACACCTAGTTTTCCATGTTTCATGCTTAAAGAAGGTTATAGGTGACAAGATCCCAGTTCAAACTATATTTCCAAAAATTGAAGAGGAAGGAAAATTCATATTGGATCCTGAAGCCATCACTGACACAAGAATTCACCAGCTGAGGAATAGATCAATTTCAAAGTATCTCATTAAATGGAGGAAACTATCGGCTCAAGATTCCACTTGGGAAGATGAGTGTTTTATACAGAAGCATCCAGAGTTACTCAATAATTTTGGACAACACTTGTCTCAAGGGGAGGGGCATGTTAAGCCCTAATATTGGCTCATTACCCCTTAATTGGGGCATATTGCATTAGTAATATTATTTTATTTATGTCGGCTTTATTCCATTAGTTGTAATTATACCTCCTAGTCTCTTATATATACCAAGGAGACATTTTCATTTGGAATCATCTTGTACTTGAACATTTATGTGGGGTAAAATGAGGTTTTCCCCTCAAAGAGGTTTATTATCTGAAATTCTCTCTTTTCAAGGCATTGAGTACTTATTCTGAGGTTTTTCTATGCTATATTGATATTTGGTTCTTAACAATTCCAGACATAAAAACAATATGGGTACTAATAGGCATGGCTTTGCAAATTGTTGACAAATCTCTAACCTTAGCTATGAAAATCATGGTGTTAAAAGGATCAAGTATCCTACCACCTACTAAAGTATATCACTTATGAGAGAATTTTGAGTATGCTATATGCATACCATTTCAAGTTCTTGCATTAGCTCAAGAATTTGTTTCACCATAGACTTGACAAAAAATTGAGAATTCCTTATTTCCTACTATAGTGTTTAAGAGAAATGAGTTCAAAGGTTAAGAAAGGTAAGGACGAGGTCTTGGCCCACAATGGCCTCATAAAATTTATCATATGTGATGTTATGGAAAGATAAGTTGTTATAGTACCTTGGGAAGAATTTGTGACCATGGATAGACAAAACAATTTGGCCTCCCAACAATATATCTAGGAACCCAATCAAGAAAGAGACATGAGGAAGAAAACATTTGGGAAGGTATAGGTCTCAAAAAAAAATATCAGAAAAAGATAAAGGTGGAATACTTAGACAAATAAATAGCTTCCACCTTAAATAAAGTTGACCCCCTATGTTGGATTTGCATTGTGCCTCACTGAGCTAAACCCTAGTTCTGGAGATCCTCTTAAAAACACCTTTCTGGGCAACGACATCACAGGAGAGGTGTCCCCCTAGTTGGAATTTGGTGCCAAGAGTCTAACAGAACTGGGGTTTTGTTGATCCAAGGTATGATTTGGGTGCTATGGTGAGTTGCAACTCGCCTCCTGTTGACGGGAAAAATTGACCGCTCGTCAACTGGAAGAGTGAGTCCAGTCCGAGGTTGTCTAATTAACCCAAGCCATTTGGATTGACCCACCCTGATGGGTTTAATGGCTCCGTTGGTCAATCTAAAGTCCTAAGGGAAGTGAAAAACAACTAAAAGAAATATAATAACTTATTGAATAATAGCTACTGAAACATATATGTACGCCTAGATATATACATATACAATTTATCTAAGTAATATTTATATAATAGTTCTATTTATCATAAATACAATATATACAAATCACGAGTTTTAATCTAAACTCATAAAAATCGAATGTAAATGGGTTCTTTTAACAACAGTAATAAAGAAAGTGAAAATACTATGTATTTTTGGTTTGTTTTCTTGTATGTATACATTCATGAAATCAAATATTAAACTACTTAATTAAACAAAGCGATATAGATAGTGGGAATTATTCTATATATAAAAAATTCTATAATAAGCACGCAAACGAAATAAAATAATGGACTAACCTATTAATGCATCCGAAGTCTGTACAATAGAGAATATCTAGCCACCTTTATCTGAGAAGTAAACCTGCAACGGATCTTAAGATTACTCTGAATAAATACGAAACAATATGTTGGAGATTGAGTTTTGATAACAGAACATATAATGGACACAGTCACAGTGATCTTATGATTTACAAGTAACTACAATGAGATAAGCCTCGCTATAAGAACTTGTATTTAAACATTCAACCTAAAATTAGAGATAAATCTCATAATTTAAATTGAATCGATGATCACTGTATATTGTATCTGAAACACGAGATATGGACAGCATATAAAAAATGAATCATATCAACTTGCAATAAATCATGACGAAAAAAGCAATCACCATCTATTATCAAATCGAAATAAACATAACTTGAACTAAAACATCATACATAAAAACTAAAGTTGTAACATGCATTCTGTTCCATTCAAGTCTGTGAGTAAATGCCTATACTCTTGCCCCAGGCCAAGATGATCCACTGTTTATAAAATGATAGGTTTATAAAGGCCTCAGGAAAGATAATTGTTTCTGAGATCAAATTTGTTTCAAAAATAAAGGGGGATGCAACCACCCTGATTTCACTAAATCCTAAGAAAAACTAACAACAATTCATTTCTGTCCATTCAAAATACATGATAGATGTGACTGGAAGGTCTCAAGAGTGCTTCAAATCATTTTTGACATCATGGATCCCTGAATGTCCTGGAAGAGAAAGAAAATAGAAAGATTTCAGACACCTTTTCTGTCATTAATTTATACAATTCGAATTGATGTAACTAGCTACAAAATCTTGCGATTCTGTAGCTAATTATAATAGTAAAAGAAATCTCATTTTATTTAATAAATAAAACAAACTAATTTAATAATGAAAAAAAACTTATCCAACAAACCAAATAATCTAACTTAAGAACGAAATCAAACATGCTATTAATCTAAGAGATCATACCTATAAACATGCAATCAAATCGTATCATGAAACCTTGGAGTTTACAATGGCTGTAGCAGCCTCGACATTTTTAAATATCACATGACCTGTGGTTTTAATACGTTTTTCTTTCCCCTGGATGACGGATTCAAGCCTATGGTTTTCGTTTGTTAAAACATCGATCTGCTCTTTGAAAACCTTAACTCGTGATTGCAGAACTGGGATATCCGTATAATATCTTTCAATCCATGATAAACAGACCTCACACTGTAACTGTGTGGTGTTTGCATTAGAACAAACAAGATTTTGGACCAGAGCGCCCTCCAAATGAATAGTAGGTTCATTGCAAAGCTTGACACCAGGAAACTCTAGATTGTCTTTCAAACAAGGAGGCAAATTATCAACAAAGTTATAGGGTCGGTCAGGGTGTGGCCCAAATGACAAAGGGTCTTCCTCTGTAAGGAATTTGTCAATTTCCGAGTCTGATCTTTTGTTAACCTCGATCATGCTGATCGCGTTGGCATGTGAATTCGTCTTATTACCAAGACTCCGTGAAATTAGCCTGCCAGCTCTTTTGTTTTTAAAATTGATATCAATATTACTCTTAAACCTCTTTCCTGTAGGTTTCTTCACAATTTTAACATGGTACATTGGATGTGTAATCTATTGACTAGCCTGTTGAATGACCTTGGGATCGATTAAGGGTTCGTTGTTAGGGGAAGAGACACAAGTCTGAGGAGGTGAAAGGGGTGTCGTCGGGTAGACAAGGGTTTCCTCAACCACGAGCTTATCTACCTCCCCGATAACAGGGTTACCATAACCATTTGGGGTTATAAACGAATCCCAGCAGTCATCCTATGACTCTAATTGATGTATGAGCAGGATTTTAACTAGGCCGTGATGAAAAAGGCTAGAGTTTGACCTATGTTTCTTATATCTTTTCCCCATTTTATAAAGACTCCTGAGTAGGTAATACAACATATTTAAAGGGAAACCCATAAAACTCATAAGCAGGCATAAATGGTACAAAAATACAAGCTCAAACTGTCCCTCACCTGTAAAAAATTGTTTTACCACAGCGAGTAAATCATACCACCGATCTTTTAGGAATGAAATTGGCATACCTTTATCACAGCTGGTTATTTTTCGAGATGTAAACAGCAGGGTCCAGGGATCTTCCTCTAATTTTGCGTTTTTAAACCATTTTTGACCACTCGCTGGCAATCCTGTGGCTTGACTCAGGAACTCCTCGGTAACCTCCAGTTGCACATCACCAAATTTCGCCCTACAACCATCAAAGGATAAGGCGAATTCTTGGGCAACCCCTGAAACTTCCTGATGAAAACATGCCAGCCATTTCTTTCCAAATCCTCCCTAGCATCGTCGTATGAGAGCAGGTTTTGGATACCGTTTGGTTCAATTCTCACGACAGGAGCCATATTGGATGGGAGGGTAATCAAACAAGCACAGCATACAGGTAGGGTTTGCAAAAACAAAACAGAGCCATAACCCCGAGCCCAACAATGAACAATGTAAAGAATAATACGATGGGATAGTCATTTAATCAAAACGCATGCGAAGAGGTTTGTGAAACCTGAGGCCATCCCAAGTGATAATGGCAGTCTACAAGTCGTATGCCACCTTTGCATTCTGTACGAGCTAGGACAAAAACATTAAGACGAGAATGAGTGCATGCATCATGAGTTTAATTGCAAAGTTTGGGTAAATCGAAAATTGAAAAATCAAGAGTTTTGTGAAAGAAATGTAATCAAAGATCAAACCAAAACCATACAAAAAGTCAAATGGTGGGGGTGTTTTGTTCATAAAACCAATAACTTCTTAAGCATGCTTAGCATTAAAAGGATCAAAAACAAAGAGGGTGATATCTTCATGGCAAGGAATCAAAATTCCATAATAAATTATATAAACAATTTTCCTTCAATGAAATTTTAAAACAAAATGGTAATTGGAGTCGCAAGTTTTCATGCTTTCAGTCATGAAAACGAAGCATGAGTAGGCAAATGGTAAAAGCGACGATTTACAACTATCTTTTCAGAAACTATTCATGAAGAGTAATAAAATTTCATGACCCTGTGTAGGCAGCTATGTAGATCATTTAATTGATATATATAATAAAAATAACAATTATATTATTGCTGCCAACAATGGCGACATGCTGGGAGAAGCAGTTATCTCTGTTACACGAACGCGTTCAGGTTAGAAAAATCTAAAAAACTTCAAATTGAAGAACCACTGAAAATTCATTTGAACATCTCAAATAATCATGATGCAGTCCAGTTTCAGATAACTTTTATTTTTAAAGAAACGAAAACTGGTGACAAACTTGGTAAGAGAAAGCCATGATGTTAAGTTAAAATCTCCAATACTGTTGACAGGGCCACTGCTGCTAGTAGGAATTCATAGCCTCGACAGGGATGCCAATTAAACCACTCTGACGTTTGTATCCTGTCAAGAAATTTCAAATCAGAACGAAGGACACTTAGGGCCAAAACAAAATTCATATCTGAGAATTTTCTTTTACCTGACATTGCTTCACTGCCAGCAGGCCTGTTCAGTACCCCGACGAAGTTATCTTGGCGTCATGCATGCATTTACCCGCTGCCAGCAGACCTGTTTAGTGTCCCGATGGGTTTACAAACACTTCCCACAACTCTCTGAGAGTTTATTCACATTCTGATATAGTTTTAAAGATATTCAATAGAGCGGGGTGACACTGAAAATTCCAGTTTTTTAACATATCTTAATATTTCCACAGGCCTTTAAATTTTTCGTGTTGTCCTTCATCAAGATCCAAAAATAGTTTATTAATAAAACTAATTTTCAAGAACAGGGAGACATCATTGAGTTTCTCTCTTAAAGAACAGGGACAGCGTAAAAATATTTTTAAAAATGGTCGTGAATACTTTCAAGTGCAAATTGAAACCGAGAAAACACTTTTCAAACAAAAAGTCATCTTTAACCAGGCTACAATTTCATAGAAATACAACACTTAATGTTCTAACAACTTTTAATAGTTATTTTCAAGGGGAAGTATTCTATTTTCTTCGTCTGAGCTAGCTCGTGGTGCAGGCATGTGTGTTTCAAAAAGAAAGATCGATAGGTAGAAATGAAAACAAAAAAAACCAGAAAAGAAAAACAAGAGGAAAACAAAATAGAAATATTTACAAAAGGTGTATGGGAGAGTCATCAGGTAAAGTACTTTTTGAGAGCTTGGCCATTCACTGGGAAGGTGTCTGGTTGTCCCTCTAAATTCTGCACGCGAAAGGAAATGGGACCTAGTTTCTCAGCAATTAAAAATGGTCCCAACCACAAGTTTTGAAACTTAGTATGCTCTCATTTTCCCTCATGAGGTTTGTCCCACTTAAGGACAAGATCGCCTACCTCAAAATTCCTGTCAAAGGCAGAATTGGAATCAAACCAGTTTTTGACAATGAGTTGATGTTGATCCAATTTTCGTTTTTCTTGAGCCCTTACTTCCTCTAACTTCAGCAAAGTGTTAATCTGACTTTCCAAGGGAGGATAGTCTTCTTCTTGCACTTTCTGCGATAACTGCAGAGATGGAAGAAGAACATGCGGTGGAAGAATCGCTTCCCTGCCATAAACGAGAAAAAATGGGGAATTACCAACAACAGTTTTAGGAGTTACCCTATCATCCCAGATTGCGTTAAATAGTGCATTATGCCAGTTTTTATGGTTTTCAAAGATCATTCTCTTGATGATTTTGATCAGGTTTTTATTAGTTGATTCCGCCAAACCATTTCCTTGGGGGTAATTGCTAGCAGAGTACTTTAATTTTATTCCTTTTTCTAGAGCGAAATCACTCATTTCAAGAGATGCAAAATAGGAAGAATTGTCAAATACTAGGCATTCAGGAATACCGAAACGAGTGATAATATTTGAATTCAGGAAGGATATTACCTGGGTGGTGTTTACAACTTTTAATGGCATAGCCTCGGACCATCTGGTGAAATAATTTGTGGTTGTTATGATGTATTTATGCTGCTGCGAGGACATTGGGTTAATTGGGCCTATAATATCGAGGCCCCACTGCTAAAAAGGGGAGTCTACCGAAACTGGTTGCAGCGGGAAAACTAGTTTTTGTACTCATCCAGATGCCTTTTGACAGATTACACACTTGTGGCACAAGGCATGGGCATATTTGAAAAGAGTAGGCCAGTAATAACCTGCTCTTAATACTTTATGGGCAGTGGTGTCTCCACCAAAATGCCCACCAGCTTCCCCTGCATGTAATTCCAATAAGACTTTTTCTGCTTCATCTTTTTCAAGACAGCACATAAGTATTCCATCGAAATTTTGGCAAAACAAAATACCATTTACTAGCTACAAAGAAGCAGATTTTAATCTCAGTGTTCTCCTCTTTTTTGGATCAAGGTGTCGGGGAGTTGATTCATGCATAAGATAAAATTTGATGTCATCATACCAAGGACTAGTAAGATTTTGTGCACAGCAGATTTGATTTTGATTGTGCTGATCTTGAATTAATATATCAGTTTCATTTTATTGTCCTATAGCTGAATCAACAACCAACTTAAATAAACCTTGGCCTCTAACAATCTATGCTGGGGTAATTTCTATGTCGTATTCTTGTAAGAAGGTAACCCAGTTTGTCCTTTTTTCATCCAGTTCTTTCTGCACTAACAAATTTCTGACAACAGGGTAAGGGACATTGATTTTTGTCCTAGATTTCAGTAGATAAGATCGAAAGTGTTTTACCGCTTTAAAAACAACATAAGCGTGTTGATCTACTGTTGGGTAATTAATTTCTGCTCTCTTGAAGGATGAGCTCATAAAGGCAATTGGGAATTCATTGTTTTCAGCATTCTTTTGGGTTAGGACAGCAACATAAGACCGATCAGAAGCAAACATGTAGAGGGTGAAGTCTTGCGAAAAATCAGGGCTCATTAGAGAAAGAGCGTCTACTATAGCCTTTTTTATTGAGTCAAAAGCCTCACTTTATAAAGGTCCCCATTGGTACTGTACATCATTTTTTATTAAATTTTGTAATGGTCTGACCATTTCTGAAAAGCTGGGGACGAATCTCCTGGCAAAGTTTATCTGTCCTAAGAAAGATTGCATGGACTTTTTTTAAGAGGGAGGGGGCAGTTTTGAAATGACTTGGGTCCTTTCAGGGTCAATATTCATCCCTTCATTTGATACAATGAATCCAAGGAGCTTACCTTGTTCTACTGCAAAGACAATTTTTTTAGGATTTAAAGAAATGTCATACTTACGACATCGTTGTAGAACAGATCTTAGATGAGCTGGATGATCTCCTTTATTTTTTTAGAAGACAGTGACGTCATCTAGATAAACTACTACAGATTGATTGATTAAGCCGCGGAAAGTGATATCCATCACTCTCTGAAAAGTGGCACCGACATTTATGAGCCCAAAGGGAATCTTCCTATAAGCGTAGGTGCCCCATGGGGTACGGAAAGTAGTTTTGAGATGGTCTGGGGGAGACATAAGGATTTGGTTATATCCTGAAAAACCATCTAGCAACAATAATCTTTCCGAACCAGATACTTGTTGAAGGATCTGTTCCATGGGAGGGACATGGTAGTTGTCTTTATCAGACGCTCGGTTTAAATTTCGAAAATCGACACATAGTCGGATTTCACCACTCTTTTTCCTCACAGGGAAAATATTAGAGACCCACTGTGTACGTCTTACTGGGAAGATTATTTTAGCATTCAGGAGTTTGTTCAATTCTTTCTTGACTATTGGTTCGATTTTTGGGTGCATCTTTCTCAACTTCTGTTGAAAAGGTTGGGTCTGGGGTTTCATGGGAATAATGTGTTGTATGATGTTAGGATCAAAGGTCTTTAAGTCGTCGTACGTCCAGGCAAAGACATCTTTGAATTCCTTAAAAAACTTAATAAATGCTATCTTTTCTTGCTCAGAACATCCCAACCCCAAGTTGATTTATTGTGGGTTATCTTTATTTCCTAAATTTACTTTTTCATGTGTCAAGGAAGAACTATTATTTTTACAATTCACTGATTTTATGAATTTATCGTGAAGATCATAAAAAATTTCTAATCTAACCACAGATTTTGGGATAGAGTTTACCATGTCTGATGCAGACTTTGGGGATCTTGGATCTGGTATTACCGTAAAATCGCGAAGGTTTTCGTCGTGGATACCTTCGTCGATAACTGCGCCTTGGAAAGTCTCTTCCATGTGCAGAAAACTAATGATTTGTTGATCGTCATCGAAGACTCTCCAATTTGTAATGTTGTCCGAGACGGATGTTCTGAAAAACAACTCGACGAAAAACGCATTCGGAGATAGGCCTTCTGCAAGAAAAAGTTTTGAGGCGACGTTAGCTAACAAATCAACCTCAGAATTAGAATTATTCAATCTAGGAATAGAATTTATGTTAAACGCGGAAAACTTGTTCATTAAATTCCATACCTCAGTCTGATAGCTTTTCAGGTGTGGATATAAACAGTGGATATAATTTTTTACATGTCTAACCACGATTTTTGAATCACCAAAGACAGTTGAATTCTGAATGTTCAAATCTAGTGCTTTTCTGAGACCTTGCAAGAGTGCCTCGTATTCAGCTGTATTGTTTGTGCATTCGAATTATAACCGGAAAGCAATCAAAGTTTTGTTACCTGATGGATCAATGAGCATGCACCCTACACCAGCTCCTTCCTTAGATTTTGACCCATCGAAGTAAAGAGACCAGATTTGATTTTCGTCAGGTGCATGTGGCCACTGAGAGAAGGTTGTCGACTGTGTGCACATCATAATTTCAGATTGTTGTTCCAGGTCAGTAATGGTAGAAGTTTCAGCCATGAAAATGCCGAAAAAAGTGTCCATCCCCTGTATTTCAGGTGAATTTGTGGAAGCAGTGAATGGTTCATTAGGATCATTTAAATCGGTTACTGTGAACTTAAGATAACGCTCACGATTTACCTTGATTTTGTTAGGCTTTCCATTCTCGGGCAGCCACAAGTGAGACCAATCCATTGCAAAATAGCAATATAGTTGTTCAGACCAATCTCTACTTAAAAACAAACCATATACTTCTAGGATATCTACGACAATGATATGAATAACTTGATAGAATTTAGGATTAGATGATAATCTGATGAGAACATTTTTTAATTCACCTATTACTTTAACACTAGTTCAATCAAACTGAATAATTTTCTGGCTAGACGGTTGAACTTTGGCATTAAATTTTTGATAGACAGACCAAGGCATTACGTTTGACGATGCACCTGAATCTACCATACAATTATGTACATTCCTATTGAAAATTTCAAAAGTCAACAAAAAGGGAGGGACATTTTAGCGAGTATTAACAACAGAAGTTTGTTGTTTTTTAATTGAAACCCCTGAAACTAGTTTATCTACATTTGTTACATTTTTTACAGCAAGGTCTCTTTTATCAGAAGGCTCTGACGTTGTTTTGGCGGAGACCTTTTGAGGTGTTTTGGTGTTGTTTTCAACAACTTTGTTGTTGTTCAGATTGTTGTTTTCTGTAATATTTTGCAGCATCTTTTGCAGAAGAAAAGATAATTTTAATAATTCATAAACAGAAATGTCAGCCCTAAGTTTTTTCAGATCCTCAATCAAATCATACTCTAAACTTGGGGCTGTTGAATTTTGTTTAGTTTCAATTGATTTAGACAGTTTTGGAGGTGCATTAGTTACAATTTCAGAAGAAGACTTATTTGTTGTCTTACTCCTGGTATTGTAAGGATGCACTATTTCGAAATTATCTTGAAAAATGTTATACGAAAAATGTCTGAAAATGTTTGGGGAGGATTCGTCCTCTTCCACTATCTCTTGTTCAGCTACTTCTTCAGGAATCTCAGGAGGAATCAAGTTATCATGTGCTTCTAGAATCGTCTGAATAGCGAATTGTAAGCTTTCTAGATTTAGGCCTTTAGAATTTGAGTTAGGCCGGTTTGTGGGAAAAGATTTTCTAAAAGGGGGTTTGTAAGGTCCTTTGCTTGAAGAAGCTTCTTCAGCCGATCTTTTCAAATCTATAACTTTATTAGATAACTTCTGAACGACCTTTTGTAAGTTTTCTAGATCTGAACTATCTGGTTGAGTTTTGTTTTGGGGAGGTCTAGGAAGGATTTCGATTTTCTTCTTGGAAGATGAAGTAGTCTCTGCCTCGTTATAGGTATTGTATTTTAGGCTGAGAATATCTTTCTCGATTTGACTCGCCTCTTCGAAGGCTTCTAACAATGTGGATTTCTTGGACCTTTTTACCCAAATGGCTTTGCTTTGATGTAAGGCTTTCATGTAGTATGCGACGATAAGATTTTTGGCAGGCATCGAGTCCGTGGCGATTCGATTCTTTAATGTCAGGAACCTTTGATTAAAGTCTTTTATCTTTTCTTTGGGGTTCATCTTTAAACTAGAGAGTTCCATGGCTAGAACTTCAGGAGATTTGTTGTCTCCGAATTTCTCAAGGAAACAGGACTCGAATCTATCCCATGAGACGATGGTGTGAGGTTGTTGGGAAAAGTACCAGGTAGAGGCATTGCCTTCAAAGGTGTAGGGAAAAATCCTACATACTACGTCTTCGTGTTCAACACTACGGAGCCTAATAGCTAGCATGAATTTTTTGATATGATCCTCAGTAATCTGCTTGGAGTCTGGATCAAATTTAGGGAGCCATTTCTCCGGATTTTTAGACAAAGGATGTTGGGGCCCAGGTATGGCCACTACATCTTGATCGAGCCAAGGTCTGGCGAGATTGTTCGGATTGGCCATAGGTGTGAGTGGTGTCGAAGGCTGAGATGAGGAACTACCTTCGTCTGATGATTCTTCTCCAGAAGAAGAAAGAGATGAAGGGGGTGGTGATGGTGGAATACCAGATCTTCCTGCTACAGGAGTGAGGATGTGATCTAGATCCGTAGGGTTTAGGGTAAGATCAGTACCTTCAAGTTGTTCCTTGATATCAGAGAAGTCTGAAGGTTGGCTCAAAGGCTGACCTAGTTGTCTGATACGGGCCAAGGCACTGTGCGTCCTTATGAGGGATTGACGAACAATTTCTTGTACGTCGATCCCTGGGGGGTTTGAAGTTACTGGTTCAACGGTGATCCGTGGATTGTCATTTGATGTGGTTGTTTTTTGAGGGACAATGTTGTCGTCAGAATGACTTCTTGTTACTATAGGTGAGCGGGTAGGTGGGGGAGGAGTCTTGCGACCTCCTCATGCCATTAATAGTATTCAGGCCCTCCTTCTAGCGCCATCTGTTGACGGGCGAAATTGACCGCTCATCAACTGGAAGAGTGAGTCCGGTCCAGGGTTGTCTAATTAACCCAAGCCGTTTGGATTGACCCACCTTGACAGGTTTAATGGCTCCTTTGGCCAATCTAAAGTCCTAAGGGAAGCGAAAAACAACTAAAAGAAATATAATAACTTACTGAATAATAGTTACTGAAACATATATGTACGCCTAGATATATACATATATAATTTATCTAAGTAATATTTATATAATAGTTCTATTTATCATATATACAATATATACAAATCACGAGTTTTAATCTAAACTCATAAAAATCGAATGTAAATGGGTTCTTTTAACAACAGTTATAAAGAAAGCGAAAATACTATGTATTTTTGGTTTGTTTTCTTGTATGTATACATTCATGAAATCAAATATTAAACTGCTTAATTAAGCAAATCGATATAGATAGTGGAAATTATTCTATATATAAAAAATTCTATAATAAGCACACAAACGAAATAAAATAATGGACTAACCTATTAATGCATCCGACGTCTGTACAATAGAGAATATCCAGCCACCTTTATCCGAGAAGTAAACCTGCAACGGATCTTAAGATTGCTCCTAATAAATACGAAACAATATGTTGGAGATTGAGTTTTGATAACAGAATATATAATGGACACAGTCACAATGATCTTATGATTTACAAGTAACTACAATGAGATAAGCCTCGCTATAAGAACTTGTATTTAAACATTCAACAGAAAATTAGAGATAAATCTCATAATTTAAATTGAATCGATGATCACCGTATATTGTATTTGAAACACGAGATATGGACAGCATATAAAAAATGAATCATATCAACTTGCAATAAATCATGACGACAAAATCAATCACCATCTATTATCAAATCGAAATAAACATAACTTGAACTAAAACATCATACAGAAAAGATAAAGCTGTAACATGCATTCTATTCCATTCAAGTCTATGAGTAAATGCCCATACTCTTTCCCTGGGCCAAGATGATCCACTATTTACAAAATGATAGGTTTATAAAAGACTCAGGAAATATAACTGTTTCTGAGATCAAATTTGTTTCAAAAATAAAGGGGGATGCAACCACCCTGATTTCACTAAATCCTAAGAAAAACTAACAACAGTTCATTTCTGTCCATTCAAAATACATGATAGATGTGACTGGAAGGTCTCAAGAGTGTTTCAAATCATTTTTGACATCATGGATCCCTGAATATCCTGGAAGAGAAAGAAAATAGAAAGATTTCAGACACCTTTTCTGTCATTAATTTATACAATTCGAATTGATGTAACTAGCTACAGAATCTTGCGATTCTGTAGCTAGTTATAATAGTAAAAGAAATCTCATTTTATTTAATAAATAAAACAAACTAATTTAATAATGAAAAATAACTTATCCAGCAAACCAAATAATCTAACTTAAGAACGAAATCAAACATGCTATTAATCTAAGAGATCATACCTGTAAACATGCAATCAAATTGTATCATGAAACCTTGGAGTTTACAATGGCTGTAGCAGCCTCGACATTTTTAAATATCACATGACCTGTGGTTTTAATACATTTTTCTTTCCCCTGGATGATGGATTCAAGCCTGTGGTTTTTGTTTGTTAAAACATCGATCTGCTCTTTTAAAACCTTAACCCGTGATTGCAGAACTGGGATATCCGTATAATATCTTTCAATCCATGATAAACAAACCTCACACTGTAACTGTGTGGCGTTTGCATTAGAACAAACAAGATTTTGGACCGGAGCGTCATCCAAACAAATAGTAGGTTCATTGCAAAGCTTGACACCAGGAAACTCTAGATTGTCTTTCAAACAAGGAGGCAAATTATCGACAAAGTTATAGGGTCGGTCAGGATGTGGCCTGAATGACAAAGGGTCTTCCTCTGCAAGGAATTTGTTAATTTCTGAGTCTGAGCTTTCATTAACCTCGTTCATGCTGATCGCATTGGTATGAGAATTCGTCTTATTACGAAGACTCCATGAAATTAGCCTGCCAGATCTTTTTTTTTTTAAATTGATATCAATATTACTCTTAAACCTCTTTCCTGTAGGTTTCTTCACAATTTTAACACAGTCCTTTGGATGTGTAATCTATTGACTAGCCTGTTGAATGACCTTGGTATCGATCAAGGGTTCACTGTTAGTGGAAGAGACACAATTCTGAGGAGGTGAAAGGGGTTTCGTCAGGTGGACAAGGGTTTCCTCAACCACGAGCTTATCTACCTACCCGATAACAGGGTTACCATAACCATTTCAGGTTATAAACGAATCCCAACAGTCATCCTGTGACTCTAATTGATTATGAGCAGGATTTTAACTAGGTCGTGATGAAAAAGGCTAGAGTCTGAACTCTGTTTCTTATATATTTTCCCCATTTTATAAATACTCTTGAGTAGGTAATATGGCATATTTAAAGGGAAACCCATAAAACTCATAAGCATACGTAAATGGTACAAAAATACAAGCCCGAACCATCCCTCACCTGTAACAAATTGTTTTACCACAGCGAGTAAATCGTGACACCGAGCTTTTAGGAATGAAATTGGCATACCTCTATCACAGCTGGTTATTTTTCGAGATGTAAATAACAGGGTCCAGGGAACTTCCTCTACTTTTGCGTTTTTAAACCATTTTTGACCACTTGCTGGCAATCCTGTGTCTTGACTCAGGAACTCCTCGGTAACCTCCAGTTTCACATCACCAACTTTCGCCCTACAACCTTTAAAGGATAAAGAGAATTCTTGGGCAACCTAAATATTAAAACCCTTAAACTTCTTGATGAAAACATGCCAGCCATTTCTTTCCAAATCCTCCCTAGCATCGTCGTATGAGAGCAGGTTTTGGATACCGTTTGGTTCAATTCTCACGACAGGAGCCATACTGGATGGGAGGGTAATCAAACAAGCACATCATACAGGTAGGGTTTGAAAAAACAAAACAGAGCCATAACCCCGAGCCCAACAATGAACGATGTAAAGACTAATACGATGGGATAGTCATTTAATCAAAACGCATGCGAAGAGGTTTGTGAAACCTGAGGCCATCCCAAGTGATAATGGCAGTCTACAAGTCGTATGCCACCTTTGCATTCTGTACGAGCTAGGACAAAAACATTAAGACGAGAATGAGTGCATGCATCATGAGTTTAATTGCAAAGTTTGGGTAAATCGAAAATTGAAAAATCAAGAGTTTTGTGAAAGAAATGTAATCAAAGATCAAACCAAAACCATACAAAAAGTCAAATGGTGGGGGTGTTTTGTTCATAAAACCAATAACTTCTTAAGCATGCTTAGCATTGAAAGGATCAAAAACAAAGAGTGTGATATCTTCATGGCAAGGAATCAAAATTCCATAATAAATTATATAAACAATTTTCCTTCAATGAAATTTTAAAACAAAATGGTAATTGCAGTCGCAAGTTTTCATGCTTTCAGTCATGAAAATGAAGCATGAGTAGGCAAAAGGTAAAAGCGACAATTTACAACTGTTTTTTCAGAAACTGTTCATGAAGAGTAATACAATTTCATGACCCTGTGTAGGCAACTATGTAGATCATTTAATTGATATATATAATAAAAATAACAATTATATTATTGCTGCCAACACCTCCTGAATCCATTTAGGGACACATTGACAATTTGGTTCGGGGGCACAAAATCACAATCGAGCGACATAATTGAGTTCCATAAGCTCTGGAAGGTGTGTATGACCAACTCCCGCATGACCACAATGACCACAATCGCCCGACACAGGGGATTTGAAAGTTGACTCCCTGTTTCGTATTTGCATTGTGCCTCACTGAGCTAAACCCTAGTTCTGGAGATCCTTTAACAAAAAAATATATGGGAAAAGGAATCACAGGAGAGGGGTCCCCCTAGCTGGAATCTAGTGCTAGGAGTCCAACATAATTGACCTTTCGTCGATCCAAGGCATGGTTTGGGTGCTATGGCAAGTTGCAACTAGCCTTATGAATCCATTCAGGGACACAATGACAATTTGGTCCAAGGGCACAAAATCACAATCGGGCGATCTAACTGAGTTTCGTAAGCTCCAGAAGGTGTGTATGACCAATGCTCACACGACCACAGTGCCCAAAATTTCCCAACATAGGGGATTTGAAAGTTGACCCCTTGTGTCGAATTTGCATTATGCCTCATTGAGATAAACCCTAGTTCCAAAGATCCTCTAAAAAACACATTTTTGGGCGACGAAATCACTGGAGAGGGTTTCCCCTAGATGGAATCCGATGCCAAGAGTCTAACATAACCGACGTTTTGTTGATCCGATGCATGGTTTGGGTGCTATGGAGAGTTACAACTCGCCTCCTGAATCCATTCAATGACACAATGACAATTTGGTCTGGGGGCACAAAATCACAACCGAGCAATGTAATTGAGTTCCGTAAGCTCCCGAAGCTGTGTATGACCAATGCCCACATGACCACGGTTCCCACAATCACCCGACACAGGGGCTTTGAAAGTTGACTGCCTGTGTTGGATTTGCATTGTGCCTCATTGAGCTAAACCCTAGTTCTAAATATCCTCTAACAAACACTTTTCTAGGCAACAAAATCACAGGATAAGGGTCCCCCTAGCTAGAATACGGTGTCGGGAGTCTAGTAGAACTTGTGTTTCGTCGATTCGAGGCACGTTTTGGTTTCTATGGTGAGTTGCAACTCGCCTACTGAAGCCATTCAGGGACACAATGGAAATTTGGTCTCGGGGCACAAAATCACAACCGAGCGACGTAACTGGGTTTCGTAATCTCCAGAAGGTGTGTATGACCAATGCCCACATGACCATGGTGCTCAACATTGCCCAACACATGGGATTTGAAAGTTGACCCCCTGTGTTGGATTTGCATTGTGCCTCACTGAGCTAAACCCTAGTTCTAGATATCCTCTAACAAGCACTTTTTGGGTGACAAAATCATAGGAGAAAGGTCACCCTAGTTGGAATCCGGTGCCAGGAGTCCAATAGAACTGGCATTTTGTCGATCCGATGCACGATTTCGATGTTATGGTGAGCTACAACTCGCCTCCTGAAGCCATTCAGTGACACAATGACAATTTGGTCCGGGGGCACAAAATCACAACCGAGTGACGTAACTAAGTTACATAAGCTCCTGAATGTGTGTATGACCAACGCCCACACGACCATGGTGCCCACAATCACCTGACATAGGGGCTTTGAAATTTGACCCCCTGTGTCGGATTTGTATTGTGCCTCACTGAGCTAAACCCTAGTTCTGAAGATCCTCTAAAATACACTTTTCTGGGCGAAAAAATCACAGAAGAGGGGTCCCCCTAGTTGGAATCTAGTGCTAGGAGTCCAAAATAACTGGCGTTTCATCGATCCAAGGCATGGATTGTGTGCTATGGTGAGTTGAAACTCGCCTCCTGAAGCCATTCAAGGACATAATAATTGTTTGATCCGAGGGCACAAAATCACAATCGGGCGATGTAACTAAGTTTTGTAAGCTCTGGAAGGTGTGTATGACCAATGCCCACACAACCACGGTGCACACAATCTCCTGACACATGGGATTTGGATGTTGATCCCATGTGTTGGATTTGCATTGTGCCTCATTGAGCTAAACCCTAGTTCCAAAGATCCTCTAACAAACACTTTTTTTTGGGATAAAATAAGATGAGAGGGGTCCCTCTAGCTAGAATCTGGTGCTAGGAGTCCTATAGAACTTGCGTTTTGTCGATCTGAGGCACGGTTTGGGTGCTATGGTGAGTTGCAACTTGGCTCCTGAAGCCATTCAAGGACAACATGAAAATTTGGCCTGCAGGCACAAAATTACAACCGGGCAACGTAATTGAGTTCCTAAGCTCCAGAAAGTGTGTATGACCAACACTCACATGACCATGGTGCCCAAAATTGCCTAACACATGGGCTTTGAAAGTTGACCACTTGTGTCGGATTTTCATTGTGCCTCATTGAGATAAACCCTACTTTCGAAGATCCTTTAACAAACACTTTTTCTGGGCGATAGAATCACAAGAGAGGGGTCCCCCTAGCTAGAATATGGTGCGAGGAGTCTAACATAACTAGTGTTTTTTCGATCCGAGGCACGATTTGGGTACTATGGCGAGTTTCAAATCACCTTCTGAATCCATCCAAGAACACAATGAAAATTTGGTTTGGGGGCACAAAATCACAAACGAGTGACGTAATTGAGTTTTGTAAGCTCTGGAAGGAGTGTATGACCAACTCCCACATGAACACGGTGCCCACAATCACCCAACGGGCTTTGAAAATTGACCCCCTATGTTGAATTTGCATTGTGCCTCACTGAGATAAACTCTAGTTATGGAAATCTTCTAACAAACACTTTCTTGGGTGATGAAATCATAGGAAAAGGGTCCCCCTAGCTGGAATATGGTGTTAGGAGTCCAACAGAACTGGCGTTTCATCGATCTGATGCATAGTTTGGGTGCTATGGCGAGTTTCAACTCGCTTCCTGAATCCATTCAGTGACACAATGACAATTTGGTGTCTGGGGGCACAAAATCACAATTGGGTGATGTAACTGAGCTTTGTAAGCTCCAGAAGGTGTGTATGCCCAATGCCCACATGAGCATTGTGCCCACAATTGCCTGACACGGGGGGCTTTGACACGGGGGGGCCTGTGTCGGATTTGCATTGTGCCTCATTGAGATAAACCCTAGTTCCATAGATCCTCTAACAAACATGTTTTTGGGCTATTAAATCACAGGATAGGGGTCCCCATAGTTGGAATCCTATGCTAGGAGTCCAACAGAACTCTTGTTTTGTCGATCCGAGGCATAGTTTGGTTTCTATTGCGAGTTGCAACTCGCCTATTGAATCCATTCTGGGACACAATGACAATTTGGTTTGGGGGTACAAAATTACAACCAGGCTACGTAACTAAGTTGCGTACGCTCCCGAAGGTGTGTATGACCAACGCCTACACGAACATAGTTCTCACAATCACCCAAAACATGGGCTTTGAAAGTTTACCCCCTTTGTCGGATTTGCATTGTGCCTCACTGAGATCCTCTAACAAGCACTTTTCTGGGACAAAATCACATAAGAGGGGTCCCCCTAGCTGGAATCCAATGCCAAGAGTCCAACATAACTGGTGTTTCGTCGATCTGATGCATGGTTTGGGTGCTATGGCAAGCTGCAACTCACCTCTTGAATCCATTCAATGACACAATGTCAATTTGGTCTGGGGGCACAAAATCACAACCGAGTGACGTAACTGAGTTCCATAAGCTCTAGAAGGTGTGTATGAACAACGCCCACACGAATAGGGTGCCCACAATCACTCGACACAGGGGCTTTGAAAGTTGACCCCCTGTGTCAGATTTGCATCGTGCCTCACTGAGCTAAACCCTAGTTCCAAAGATCCTCTAAAAAACACTTTTATGTACGACGAAATCACAGGAGAAGGGTCACCCTATCTGGAATCTTATGCCAGGATTCCAAATTAACTAGTGTTTCCTCGTTCTGAGGCACAAATTGGGTGCTATGGCAAGTTGCAACTCACCTCCTGAAGCCATTTAGGAACACAATGAAAATTTGATCCCGGGGCACAAAATCACAGGAGAGGGGTCACCATATCTGGAATCTGATGCCAGGGTTCCAGAATAACTGGTGTTTGATCGATCCGAGGCACAAATTGGGTGCTATGGCGAGTTGCAACTCACCTCCTGAAGCCATTCAGGAACACAATGAAAATTTGATCCCGGGGCACAAAATCACAGGAGAGAGGTCATCCTATCTGGAATCTGATGCTAGGATTCCAAAATAACTGGCGTTTCATCGATCTGAGGCACAAATTGGGGGCTATGGTGAGTTGCAACTCACCTCCTGAAGCCATTCAGGAACACAATGAAAATTTGATCCCGGGGCACAAAATCACAACTGGGCGATGTAACTAAGTTCTGTAAGATCTGGAAGGTGTGTACGACCAATGCCCACACGACCACAATGCCCACAATCTCCCGACACATGGGCTTTGAAATTTGACCCCTGTGATGGATTTTCATTGTGCCTCACTGAGCTAAACCCTAGTTCAAAAGATTCTCTAAGAAACACTTTTTAGGGCGATAGAATTAGCGGAGAGGGGTCCCCCTAGATGGAATTCAGTGCCAGGAGTCCAACATAACTATTGTTTCATCGATTTGAGGTATGGTTTGGGTGATATGGCGAGTTTCAACTCGCCTCCTGAAGCCATTCAGGGACACAATGAAAATTTGGTCTGTGGGAACAAAGTCACAACCGGGTGACGTAATTGAGTTTCGTAAGCTCTGGAGGGTGTGTATGACCAATGCCCACATGACCACAGTGCCCACAATCGCTCAACACATGGGCTTTGAAATTTGACCACCTGTGTTGGATTTTCATTATGCCTCACTGAGCTAAACCCTAGTTCCGTAGATCCTCTAAAAAACCCTTTTTTGGGCAACCGAATCATAAGAGAGGGGTCCCCCTAGATGGAATTTGGTGCCAGGAGTCCAACATAACTAGCGTTTCGTCTATCCGAGGCACATTTTGGTTTCTATGGCGAGTTGCAACTAGCCTTCTAAAGCCATTTAGGGGCACAATGAAAATTTGTTCTGGGGGCACAAAATCATAACCAGGCGATGTTAATGCATTTTGTAAGCTTCGAAAGGTGTGTATGAACAATTCCCACACGACCATGGTGCCCACAATTACTTGACACATGGGATTTGAAAGTTGAACCCCTGTGACGGATTTGCATTGTTACTCACTAAGATAAAACCTAGTTCCAGAGATCCTCTAACAATCACTTTTATGGGCAACGAAATCACAGGAGAGGGGTCCCCCTAGCTAGAATCCGGTGTCAGGAGTCTAACAGAACCGACGTTTTGTCGATCTGATGCACGATTTGGGTGTTATGGCGAGTTACAACTCGCCTCATGAAGCCATTCAATGACACAATGACAATTTGGTCTTGTCGCACAAAATCACAACCGAGCGATGTAACTGAGTTCTGTAAGCTCTCAAAGCTATGTATGACCAACGCCCACACGACCATGGTGCCTGTTATCACACGGTTTGTAGGAAGGGTTTTTAGGCAGCTTGAGTCAGGGCTTGAAACCGGCGTAACAGGAGCTTCCCCACCCACTGTCACCTCGATGGGGGGCTCTTTCTATTTAGGAGGGCTAGTCCAAGGGAGACGTCCCTAGGCAATCTGGGTAAATGAAAGGCTAAAGGGTAATGGACCAAGTCAAAGAAGTTCCCTTTCACAGATTGCTGCCCAAATGAGATAGTCAAGGAGAAAGATCCACTGAAGATGCACCTGTTTGCGAGACAAGACAAATAACTAGAATGTATGCTTGCAGTGGGTTAGTACTTCATAATATCAATGACTATCTTCAAATATGCATGAGCAAATGATCAAATGCTATTATTGACGAAGTCAATGATTGCTAAATAAAGACAAATGATCAATATCACTCCTTCAATAAAGCATAAGACATAATGAGCATTCAATGTTCACAATTAAACCTTGTATTGTATGTCAATGCAATGAATATCTCAAATTAACTCACACATATAATGATGTTGCGTCACCTATATATTGTTGTTGCGGTGTAGATGACGTCAGCCCTATCAATAAATTATTTTGATAGGGAAAGAGCACAACGTTTTACCAAGCAAGCTTATAGATATAACCAATGGCTCACAATCAATCAAGATAGATTAAAAATGTCACAACGTTGCAAACCAAAACAAGTGATCTAGAAGGTGTGACGTCACCTATATAATTTTTGTTGCAGAAATTGGGTTAGCTAGCCAAGAAGTGACGTTTTGACAAATTCAGCCAATAAAATTGCAATAAACCTCTACGGCTATGATAAGATGACTAGGTCGCACTTTTCTATCCAAACACAAGTTAAAATCAGCAAGACGTCACCTTATTAGGGTTAATAAAGAAAAGCTAGGGTTAGACGCTAGGTTAGTTAGGGTTTCAATTTTGAGAGTGTTTGAAAAGAGTTTAAGGCATAAACAAGCTCAAGAAAGGTTTCTAGACTAGTGCCTTGGGTTAATGGAGTCAATTGAGGTAAGACTAATAGATTGGAGGGCTTAAACTCAAAGACAAGAGGATTAGGGTTTGATGGTGTTGCTATGGCAAGGCCACCAAACCAAAACCCTAAGGAGAAAAAGGCTTACCTAGGTGTAGCTAAGGCTAGGCCTAAAGCTTTCTCTTCTTTCCTTGAGACTTATTTGGCAAAACGGCTAGATTACAAGCACAAATCTAGGGCTGAAAAGTGTTGCTTCATACAAGGCTTTTCAAAACCCTAGAAGTAAACCCTAGGTGTAAACTAAATTAGGCCTAGGACGCCTTCTTTCTTCAATTTGTGCTTAAAACTAACTCAAGATAAGAGGGAATCTAGTGTAGCTATGGCTAGGCTAAAACTCCTTCAAATCAAATGGTTATAAGCTTTATTCATGGGGACATGAAGCCACAACCTACTTGTGTGTTGGCTCCCTAGGGTTTCAAG
>ML780731.1:152589-176868 GCA_009831015.1 Picea engelmannii
AAACGGGAGTTCGGGTCTGCAAATCCACAACAACCAAAGTATGAAAAAGATAGCCCTAACAAACAGTCTCCTAAAAACCAGTCCAAGCCACAGGAAAAGAAGGGTCACGGGAAGACAAAGAAGGACACCGGGAAATGGTGCGAGTTCCACAAAAACCCCTGGCACAACACCGATGAATGTCGCTCAAAACAGTGATTGGTGGCCGATATCAAAGACAAGGAGCCAAACCCTGATTCGGAATCCGATTCTAAAAATACTGGTAAAAGACAGATCATCGACGCAAACCCCACTGCTATTGTCGCGACCGCAGCAATTCAACTAGAAGAACCAACAGATCCATAAGAAGGGGAGTGCCTTTTTCATTCACAGATGTGGGTGAAGGGGACCCCGCTACATTTTATTGTTGATAGCGGAAGCCAGAAGAACCTCATCTCAGCAGAGGTCATTAAACAGTTGGGATTGTCGACAACACCACACCCGTAACCATACAGCATCGGGTGGCTTCGCCAAGGACGAGATCTTCATGTTATCCAGTAGTGTCGATTTTCATACGGCATCCAACCCTTCAAGGATGAGGTATTATGTGATGTTGCCCCACTGGATGTCTGTGATGTTCTCTTGGGCCAGCCATATATGTGGAAACGCCATGCTATCTATGAGTCTCGACCCCGTAGTGTCATTATTACTCTGGGGGGTCATCTCTATAGGATACCAGAGGTAGTTCCAACTACTGCCCCACCTAAACAGTGCTGCAAGGTGGTATCTCATACTACAAAATTCATCTTCTCCACAATCTGTTCAAAGGGTGAACAAAAGGATACTGCACCCACCACAGCTTCGGCCCAAGCACCTTCTATCCAACAGAAGCAGGTCCACAAGGCTGCAACAAAGTGCAAAGATTCCTTCTGCACATCGTCCTCTCATGTATCTCGACTTGTTGAGCAGCCTCAACCGCAACAGGTTCATGACAGATTTCCACAAACTAAGCAGCATGACGTCTCCAGCAAGACAAGCAGCTCACCAAGATGCAGATTCAACAAACGCTTTTCCCTCTCCCCCGGGAACTCAACGCAATGGAGACCATTGCTTCCTAAGGAGGGAGGATTGATCCAGGTGAATATCAGTGGCCACCCACCTTTTCCAAATGGCTCAAAACAACTTTCTGGCAATTTTGGCAATTTACTATTTTTAGCAGGTTTTAACTTCCGGGGCCATTTTGAGGGCCTAAATGAATCTCCTCAACGATACATTTCCAATGAGCTATCACACACCTAAAACGGAGATCGTATGCAAAAGTTATGACCCCGGGAAGTTGATGCACCAACTTAACCAAACGGGGCCCACATGACTTTTGGCGCTTCATCTCCTAGGGTTAGGTTTTTGGATGTCTAGGACTTTTGGCATTCCTGATTATTGTAAAAAGGGCCTTCAGAGCCTCATTGTAACCATCTTCTCACGGATGCGAGTAGCCGTCACATCTCTTCTCAGAGATAAGCTACCACCGTTCTAGCGAGTCTTTCACTCTGTACTTTTACAGTCTCTACACATTTATTTCATTAATAAAAATTGTGTATTACTGTATATCTATGTTTATGGTTGCATCTCTAATACATTTATGTTATATTATTGAATATATGCAATATCTCTGTGCATTTATTTATTATATCTCCGCTCTCATTTTGTGCCGAAAATAATCTGGATCACAGGAGTCCAATAGAACTGGAGTTTCGTCGATCTGAGGCACGTTTTGGTTTCTATGGCGAGTTGCAAGTCGCCTACTGAAGCCATTCAAGGACACAATGGAAATTTGGTCTGGAGGCACAAAATCACAACCGAGGGACATAACTGGGGTCCGTAAGCTCGAAAAGGTGTGTATGACCAATGCCCACATGACCATGGTGCCCAAAATTGCCCAACACATGGGATTTGAAAGTTGACCCCCTGTGCTAGATTTTCATTGTGCCTCACTGAGCTAAACCCTAGTTCTATATATCCTCTAACAAGAAATTTTTGGATGACAAAATCACAGGAGAAAGGTCACCCTAGCTGGAATCTGGTGCTAGGAGTCCAACAGAACTGGCGTTTTGTCGATCCGATGCACGATTTCAGTGTTATGGCGAGCTGCAACTCGCCTCCTGAAGCCATTCAGTGACACAATGACAATTTGGTTCGAGGGCACAAAATCACAACCAAGCGACGTAACTAAGTTACATAAGCTCCTGAATGTGTGTATGACCAACGCCCACACTACCATGGTGTCCACAATCACCTTACACTGGGGCTTTGAAATTTGACCCCCTGTGTCGGATTTGCATTGTGCCTCACTGAGCTAAACCCTAGTTCCAAAGATCCTCTAAAATACACTTTTTTGGGCGACAACATCACAGAAGAGGGGTCCCCCTAGTTGGAATCCACTGCTAGGAGTCCAAAATAACTGGCGTTTCATCGATCCAATGCACGGATTCTGTGCTATGGTGAATTTCAACTCGCCTCCTGAAGCCATTCAAGGACATAATGATTGTTTGATCTGAGGGTACAAAATCACAACCGAGCGATGTAACTGAGTTCTATAAGCTATGGAAGGTGTGTATTACCAACGCCCACATGACCACGGTGCACACAATCGCCCGACACATGGGCTTTGGAAGTTGATCCCATGTGTCGGATTTGCATTGTGCCTCACTGAGCTAAACCCTAGTTCTAGAGATCCTTTAACAAACATTTCTTTGGGCCATAAAATAAGATGAGAGGGGTCCCTCTAGCTAGAATCTGGTGCTAGGAGTCCAATAGAAATGGTGTTTTTTCGATCTGAGGCATGGTTTGGGTGCTATGGCGAGTTGCAACTCGACTCCTAAAGCCATTCAAGGACAACATGAAAATTTGGTCTGCGAGCAAAAAATCACAACCGGGCAACATAACTGAGTTCCTAAGCTTCAAAAGGTGTGTATGACCAACGCCCACACGAACACGGTGCCCAAAATCGCCCGACACATGGGCCTTGAAAGTTGACCACTTGTGTTGGATTTTCATTGTGCCTCATTGAGCTAAACCCTACTTTTGAAGATCCTTTAACAAATACTTTTCTAGGGGATAGAATCACAAGAGAGGGGTCCCCCTAGATGGAATATGGTGTCAGGAGTCTAACATAACTACCGTTTTGTCGATCCGAGGCACGATTTGGGTGTTATGGCAAGTTTCAACTCGTCTCCTGAATCCATCCAAGAACACAATGAAAATTTGGTCCGGGGGCACAATATCACAACCGGGTGATGTAATTGAGTTATGTAAGCTCTGGAAGGTGTGTATGACCAACTCCCACATGACCACGGTGCCCACAATCACCTGACACAGGGGATTTGAAAGTTGACCCCCTATGTTGAATTTGCATTGTGCATCACTGAGCCAAACCCTAGTTATGGAAATCTTCTAACAAACACTTTTTTGGGTGACGAAATCATAGGAGAAGGGTCCCCCTAGTTGGAATCTGGTGCTAGGAGTCCAACAGAACTGGCATTTCGTCGATCTGATGCATAGTTTGGGTGTTATGGAAAGTTTAAACTCGTCTCCTGAATCCATTCAGTGACACAAAGACAATTTGGTTCGGGGGCACAAAATCACAATCGGGTGACATAACTGAGTTCTATAAGATCCAGAAGGTGTGTATGACCAACGCCCACATGCGCACGGTGCCCACAATTGCCTGAAACAAGGGCTGTGAAATTTGACCCCTGTGTCAGATTTGCATTGTGCCTCACTGAGCGAAACCCTAGTTCCAGAGATCCTCTAAAAAACACTTTTATGTGTGACGAAATCACATGAGAGGGGTCACCCTATCTGGAATCTGATGCTAGGATTCCAAAATAACTGGCGTTTCATCGATTCGAGGCACAAATTGGGTGCTATGGTGAGTTGCAACTCACCTACTGAATCCATTCAGGAACACATTGAAAATTTGATCCCAGGGAACAAAATCATAAGAGAGGGGTCACCCTATCTAGAATCTGATGCCAGGATTCCAAAATAATTGGCGTTTCATCGATCCAAGGCACAAATTGGGTGCTATGGAGAGTTGCAACTCACCTCCTAAAGCCATTCAGGAACACAATGAAAATTTGATACCGTGGCACAAAATCACAGGAGAGGGGTCACCCTATCTGGAATCTGATGCCAGGATTCCAAAATAACTAGTGTTTCATCGGTCCGAGGCACAAATTGGGTGCTATGACGAGTTGCAACTCACCTCCTGAAGCCATTTAGGAACACAATGAAAATTTGATCCCGAGGGACAAAATCACAACTGGGCGATGTAACTAAGTTCTGTAAGATCTGGAAGGTATGTATGACCAACGCCCACACGACCACGGTGCCCACAATATCCCGACACATGGGCTTTGATATTATCCTCTAAAAAACACTTTTTGGGGCAATAGAATTAATGGAGAGGAGTCCCCCTAGATGGAATTCAGTGCCAGGAGTCCAACACAACTATTGTTTCATCGATATGAGGTACGGATTGGGTGCTATAGCGAGTTTCAACTCGCCTCCTGAAGCCATTCAGGGACACAATGACAATTTGGTCTATGGGCACAAAGTCACAACCGAGTGACGTAAATGAGTTTCGTAAGCTCTGGAGGGTGTGTATAACCAACGCCCACATGACCACGATGCCCACAATCGTTCGACACATGGGATTTGAAATTTGACCACCTGTGTTGGATTTGCATTGTGCCTCACTGAGCTAAACCCTAGCTTCGAAGATCCTCTAACAAACACTTTTTTGGGCGATAGAATCATAGGAGAGGGCTCCCCCTAAATGGAATTTGGTGCCAAGAGTCCAGCATAACTAGCGTTTCATCTATACAAGGCACGTTTTGGTTGCTATGGTGAGTTGCAACTAGCCTCTTGAAGCCATTGAGGGGCACAATGACAATTTGGTCTAGGGGCACAAAATCATAACCGGGTGATGTTACTAAGTTTTGTAAGCTCTGGAAGGTGTGTATGACCAACACCCACACGACCACGGTGCCCACAATTTCCCGACACATGGGATTTGAATGTTGAACCCCTGTGTCGGATTTGCATTGTTCCTCACTAAGATAAAACCTAGTTACAGAGATCCTCTAACAATCACTTTTCTAGGCAACGCAATCATAGGAGAGGGGTCCCCCTAGCTAGAATCTGGTGCCAGGAGTGTAATAGAACCAATGTTTTGTCAATTCGATGCACAGTTTGGGTGCTATGGTGAGTTAAAACTCGCCTCCTGAAGCCATTCAATGACACAATGACAATTTGGTATGGGGGCACAAAATCACAACCGAGCGATGTAACTAAGTTCTGTAAGCTCCCAAAGCTATGTTTGACCAACGCCCACACGACCACGGTGCCCACAATCGCTCGACACAGGGGCTTTAAAAGTTGACCCCCTATGTCAGATTTGCATTGTGCCTCACTGAGCTAAACCCTAGTTCCAAATATCCTCTAACAAACACTTTTCTAGGCAACAAAATCACAGGATAGGGGTCCCCCTAGCTAGAATACGATGTCAGGATTCCAGTAGAACTGGTGTTTCGTTGATACGGGGCATGTTTTGGTTTCTATGGTGAGTTGCAACTCGCCTACTGAAGCCATTCAGGGACACAATGGAAATTTGGTCTGGGGGCAAAAAATCACAACCGAGCGACGTAATTGGGTTTCATAAGCTCCAAAAGGTGTGTATGACCAATTCCCACATGACCACAGTGCCCAAAATTGCCCAACACATGGGATTTGAAAGTTGACCCCCTGTGTTGGATTTGCATTGTGCCTCACTGAGCTAAACACTAGTTCCAGATATCCTCTAACAAGCACTTTTTTGGCGACAGAATCACAGGAGAAAGGTCGCCCTAGCTGGAATCCGGTGCTAGGAGTCCAACAAAACTGGCGCTTTTTCGATCCAATGCATGATTTCAATGTTATGGAAAGCTGCAACGTGCCTCCTGAATCCATTCAGTGACACAATGACAATTTGGTCCGGGGGCACGGGTCTGAGGGAGGGGTTATGTCAGTGGTTTCAGGTGACTCAAACACAAGAGGAGTTTCAACATCCTCTTCCGAAATATCCTACGAGACGAACATAAAAATATTTTGTTCCTTACACTTGTGGCCTAGAAAATATTTTTCATCACAATTATAACAAAGGCCTTTGAGTTGGAGTTCATCCATTTCAACCCTGGTCAATTTTTGGATCTTTAGTGGAGTAGAGGGAGTAGTGGGATTTACTGGTTTAGTGCAAGGGATAAAGGAGGGTTTCTGGTTTTGAGAAGATACAACCTGTTGTGCTTCTTTATATCTTTTCATAGCCTCCACTCAACTCTAACACCGAGCCATGAGGACATGGGCTCGAATATCATCCTTGAGGCCACTGATAAAACATTCTCGGAAAAAGGCATTAGACGTGCCCTCTGTTCGAAAAGCCAGGCACTCAAAAGCAGCTATAAATTCTTCCACTGTTCCAGATTGTTTCAACTTTGTCAAACAGCCTAAATGGTTGGTTTCAGTGTCAAAGAATTCATAAAGCTCTGCCACAAAGTGTGTCCAAGAAATTTACCCTTGACAGGAAGTTTTTCTCCATTGCCACCATTTCCAACATTCTTGATCTAGATAGAGAACACCATATTGGAGTTTGGACAAGTCATCTGTAATGTCATATAAAGAGAAATAATGTTCCATTTGGGTTACCCAACCAATGGGATCTGAGCCATCAAATTTGGTCACATCCACCCGTAGAAGGCGTATGTCACATGGAAAGTGATGGTGATGAAAGTTATGGGAATGAGGGGAATTTCTAGCTTCGGTATGTGTAGGTGGGTCAGATAAAGGGCTATCTGCAAGGATATGCATCTTGGTGTAGATCATCGAAACGATAGATTCAAGCTGCGTAGTCATGTCTTGCTTGATTTCCTCGATTGAGGATTGCATGGTTGTATTGATGGTGGCAACATTGGCACTGATTTGTTTCACTTCTTGTTGGGTCTCTATGAAATTAGATTGCAAGGTATTGAAGCGAGCTTCCAAGTCTTGGCTACGGGTATGGACCATGATGACGAGGAAACTGAAAAGGGGTGGGTGGGGTCGAAAAAAAAATTCTGAAAAATGAAAGGTATGAATGTGATAAGGGCGAAGAGATAAATCCAATGGAATAGGTCTCAAATAATGGTGCAAAAATTTCCAGAGTTATACTCTAGTCTGAAGAATACTGCAGTGATGAAATTCCTACATGGTTAACCAGGAAGAATTGTGTAGTGATTGGCAACTCGAACACAATTGCACGGCAATAGATCTTGTATGTTTTAATTTTTGTTTCTGTCCCCAAGAGTTAGGTATTCAAGGGTTCTACAGACAAGGGTTTGCCCTATGTTATAGCTCTCTAGTATATGTGCAGGGTCCAATAGTAGTACTCGAACCAATCTCTCAGGGCACTAACTAAGGAGGCTAGACCGTGCCCTTAGTCGTACTATCCAACTACCTAGGTACTAGAGAGTATATTCTCGAGTGTTGTTCTCAGTGGCACTATAGCAGTCAGGTGATCGATCGGTTTATCTAAAGAGGGCTTCAGGAAATCTAGGTCGATCCATACATAGGTGTTGTCTGATGCGATACCACTCGAAGGGGTACCAACAGGGGTTACAAGGGTGGCCAATAGATGTGCGCTTAAGTACCACTTGTATTTTCTTCATGTATGAATCCCTCAACCGCAGGTTTATGCACGTAACGACAGATATATGTGGCTTAAAGACGTCGAAATACGTCTCTACCCTGGAAAAAAAATTAACCCACAATTTCTGCCGAGGAAAGTCCTCTAATACCACTTGTAATATACCAGATCTTTAAAGTATGCAAAACATAAATAAAATGCTAGAAATGGTAGATAAATTGCAATGTAACCAGAACAACACCACATTAACATAGAAATGATATCAAAATAACACCAGAAAGAACACTTTTATTCTGAGAGCAATGTTCACGGGCCTCTTCGAGGGGGCAACCTCCAGTCGAGCAGAGCTCTATTACAATAATATCCAAGCTAAGGTTATCATACCCTCGACTTCTATTTATACTAAATGTGTCTATCAAAAGAAGCATCCAGAGGAAGATCCTTATAGAAGAGGAAGCTTCTATTAGGTCTTCCTACATTCGACTTATTCTACTTTATTGTAAGGCCTTATTAATATTGACCTTTATTATATCCGAATATATTGTTCTACCTATGTGTGGGTTAGATCCCTAACAAAGAAGTTGTGCTTCTTGGCTTGTGGAAGGCTGTCACAAACCTGTTGTTGGAGGGATTGAATTTGTTCCACCAACCTGTTGTCTTTGGGTTGGATGGGGCATTGTGTAGGCCCCATTGTAGGTGAATAAACAATATTTTTTGTCTCTTCTACAATCTGTCTTTGTTGGATAAAAGGTGTTGAGGCTGCAGTGGTTGTAGTGGTCTTCTATGCATCCTTTGAATAGATTATGAAGAGGATGAATTTTGTAGTATGAGAGATTACCTTGCGGTGTTGTTTTGGTGGAGCAGTAGTTGGAACTACCTTTGGTATCCTGTAGAGATGACATCCCAGAGTAATAATGACACTACGGGGTCTAGACTCATAAACAACATGATGTTTCCACATATATGGTTGTCCTAAAACAACGTCACAGAAATAAAGAGGGGAAATATCACACACTACCTCATCCTTGAAGGGATGGATGCCATAGGATAGGTGATACTATTGGCTAACGTGAATATCTTGTCCCTGGTGAATCCACCCGATGTTGTATGGTTGTGGGTGTAGTGTGGTCGACAACCCCAACTGTTTGACGACCTTAGCTGAGATGAGGTTCTTATGATTGTCATTGTCAACAATGAAATGCAATGGGGTCCCCTTCACCCACAATTGTGAATGGAAGAGGTGCTCCCCCTCTTTAGGATCTATTGGTTCTTCTAGTTGAATTGTTGTGGGAGCGACAGTAGCAGTGGGGTATGCATCGATGATCTCTCTATTTTCAATATTTTTTGGATTGGATTCTGAATCATGGTTCGGCTCCATGTCTTTGACCTCAGCCACTAGTGATTGTTTCGTGACATTCATCGGTGTTGTGCCAGAGGATTTTGTGGAAGTCACACCACTTCCCAGACTCATTCTTCGTCTTGGACTAGTTGTCTAGAGGCTTTTGGTTAGGGTCAGCTTTACCGTGCTTTGGTTGTTGCATATTTGTAGACCTGAATTCCCATTTATTCTGGTGACTAAATTTATGCTCGATTTTGACAACATATCGATAGGCATCTCCCAATGATGAGTTTTTTAGGAAATCCATTTCATTTTAGATGTACCTATGCAGAGGCCCATGGTATTTCAAAACCAGATGTCACTCGGAGTCCTTCATACACAGTTTGGTGTGCAAGGTATGGAAAGTATTTGTGAACTCCAACATTGTTTGGCTCTTCTCTTCCCGCGGTGTGGTCCATCTCATGTATTGATCTTCATAGTTATCAACAGGATAGTATTGTTCTTTGACCATATCCACAAACAAATCTCAAATGGGCTTGGCCCCATATATTCCAGACTCATCTTTGGAACTTTTCTCCCAGTGATTTTCCCACCAATGTTTGACATGGGGTAGAGCCTTGAGGAGTGAAAAGGTGATATTTTCTCTGTCGAAAAAAATTTGAACAGAGAAATAACCTTCTAATAGATTTAACCATTTTTCTAGAGCATCTACATCTATCTAACCTTCAAATATGGGAATATCAAAATTAACTTGAACCTTGAAGGGAGAGGTTCCTCCAAAATGGTCACTTGATGAAGATGCACCTATTGTTATCGACAGGCATTGAAGAATGTGTGAAAGATTCTCCATCATTTCGTCCCTCTGTCGCGCGAGAGATTGCTCAAGAAACATTTTAATAGAATCTTCTACTCTGTCGTTTTTCTTTTTTTCCACCATCGAGGGTTTCTTGGGCGGGAGAGAATGATTGTCCTGAAGAGAGACAAACTTGAGACCCAACTGGCAATACTCAGACCTCATTGGGGACATGCACTGAAAATGATCAAGAGAAGCCTGATCTTATACCATTGATCCGGATTATGTTCAGAACGAAATGAAAGCAGATAAATCACAATGAAATACTCATGAAAATTTCCAGAAATAGAGAAATACATAAATACTTGATTTCTCTTAATGAAAGAATTGTAAAGGTCTATTGTAAAAATACAGAGTGCAAGACTCGCTAGAATGGTGGAATCTTTATCTCTGAGAAGAGATGTGATGGCTATGCTCATTTGCAAGAAAATTATTACAAGGAGGCTCTCGAGTATTTTTTATGATAAATAGGAATTCCCAAACCCTAGACATCCAAAAACCTAACCCTAGAAGATGAAACGCCAAAATTCATGTCGGCCCCATTTGGGTAAGTTAGTTCATTAACTTCCCAGGGTTGTAACTTTTGCATACGATCTTTGTTTTAGGCACGTGATATCCCGTTGGAAAGGTCTTTTTGGAACTACTCATTACGCCATCAATCTCTGACTATGTGTACAATTTGACTATGGCGGGCCAAAAAAACATTGTTTAGGGCCCTTAAACGGACCTGGAAGTACAATAAGATGTGTTGACATGAAAACATAAAAAATAAGACATTTGGATTAGGTTGGAGGCCACCATTATCCACCTGGAAGATGTGTAGGGCTTCAAACAGCCCCAGAAGTGTAGAACCCACAATTGCAAAGAAGTACAAAAGAATGTGTTGCACTAAAAACTGACAAGAGGATCCAGTTGGAACAGGTGGGTGGCCACCAATATCCACCTAGATGAATCCACCCCACCCCCCTAGGAGGAAATGCTCTACATTGAATTGAGTGCCCAAGGAAGAGGGGAAAGCATTTTATGAATCAGAAGCTTGGTGAGTTTCGTGCCTTGTGGGAGAAGTTGTGCTTCTTGGCTTGTGGAAGGCTGTCACAAACCTGTTGTTGGAGGGGTTGAATTTGTTCCACCAACCTGTTGTCTCTGGGTTGGATGGGGCATTGTGTAGGCCCTATTGTAGGTGAATAAACAATATTTTTGGTCTCTTCGACAATCTGGCTTTGTTGGATAGAAGGTGTTGAGGCTACAATGGTTGTAGTGGTCTTTTGTGCATCATTTGAATAGATTATGAAGAGGATGAATTTTGCAATATGAGAGATTACCTTGCGGTGTTGTTTTGGTGGAGCAGTAGTTGGAACTACCTTTGGTATCCTGTAGAGATGACCTCCCAGAGTAATAATGACACTACGGGGTCTAGACTCATAAACAACATGGTGTTTCCACATATATGGTTTGCCCAAATCAACATCACAGAAATCAAGGGGGGAAATATCACACACTATCTCATCCTCAAAGGGATGGATGCCATAGGACATGTGACACTATTGGCTAACGCGAAGATCTTGTCCATGGTGAATCCACCCGATGTTGTATGGATTTGGATGTGGTGTTGTTGACAACCCCAACTATTTGACAACCTTAGCTGATATGAGGCTCTTCTGGTTGTTGTTATCAACAATGAAATGCAATGGGGTCCCCTTCATCGACATTTTTGAATGGAAGAGGCGCTCCCCCTCTTCAGCATCTACTAGTTCTTCTAGTTGAATTGTTGTGGGAGCGACAGCAGCAGTGGGGTTTGCATCGATGATCTGTCTATTTTCAATATTTTCTGGATCGGATTCTGAATCATGGTTTGGCTCCATATCTTTGACCTCCACCACCAGTCATTGTTTCGTGACATACATCATTGTTGTTCGAGGGGATTTTGTGGAAGTCACACCACTTCCCAGTCTCATTCTTCATCTTGGACTGGTTGTCTAGAGGCTTTTGGTTAGGTTCATCTTTACCGTGCTTTGGTTGTTGCATATTTGCAGACCCGAATTCCCATTTGTTCTGGTGCCTAAATTTCTGCTCGATTTTGCCAGCATATCAATAGGTAGCTCCCAATGATGAGTTTTTTAGGAAATCCATTTTGGTTTGGATGTACCTATGCAGAGCCCCACAGTATTTCAAAACCAGATGTTGCTAAGAATCCTTGATACCCAGCTTGGTATTTGTGAACTCCATCATTGTTTGGCTCTTCTCTTGTCGCGATGTGGTCCATCTCATTCATGTATTGTTCTTCATAGTTATCAATAGGATAGTATTGTTCTTTGACCGCATCCACAAACAAATCTCAAGTGGGCTTGGCCCCATGTATTCTATATTCCTCTGTGGAACTTTTCTCCCAGTAAGTTTCCCACCAATGTTTGACATGGGGGAGAGCCTTAAGGAGTGCAAAGGTGATATTTTCTCTGTCGGGAAAATTTTGAACAGAGAAATAACCTTCTAACAGATTTAACCATTTTTCTAGGGCATCTGCATCTATATGACCTTCAAATATGGGAATATCAAAATTAACTTGAACCTTGAAGGGAGAGGTTCCTCCAAAATGGTTGCTTGATGAAGATGCACCTGTTGTTATTGACAGGCGTTGAAGAATGTGTGAAAAATTATCCATCATTTCGTCCCTCTGTTGCGTGAGAGATTGCTCAAGAAATAGTTTAATAGAATCTTTTGCTCTTCCATTTTTCTTTTTTTCCACCGTCGAGGGTTTCTTGGGTAGGAGAGAGTGATTTTCCTGAAGACAGACAAACTCGAGACCCAACTGGCTATACTCGGACCTCGTCGAGGACATGCGCTGAAAACAATCAAGAGAAACTTGCTCTTATACCACTGATCCAGATTATGTTCAGAACGAAATGAAAGCAGAGAAATCACAATGAAATACTCATTAAAATTTCTAGAAACAAAGAAATACAACAATACTTGATTTCTCTTAATGAAATAATTGTAAAGGTCTATTGTAAAAATACAGAGTGCAAGACTCGCTAGAATGGTGGCAGCTTTATCTCTGAGAAGAGATGTGACGGCTACACTCATTCACAAGAAGATGATTACAATGAGGCTCTCAAGTATTTTTTATGATAAACAGGAATTCCCAAACCCTAGACATCCAAAAACCTAACCCTAGGAAATGAAACGCCAAAAGTCATTTCGGCCCCATTTGGGTAATTTAGTTCATTAACTTCCTAGGGTTGTAACTTTTGCATACGATCTTCGTTTTAGGCGCATGATAGCCTGTTGGAAAGGTATTTTCGAGAACTATGCATTACTCCGTCAAACTCTAACTCAACCTACAGTTTGACTATGGTGAGACAAAAAAACATTGTTTAGGGCCCCAAAACAAACCTGGAAGTACAACAAGCATAGCCATAAGCATCATGAAGACATTTGAAATCAATAGATCAAAAGGAAAAATAAGCAGTCATCAAAGATAGACATCAATCAAGATAAAAACCCCAAACTCTATCAATGTAAGCAAAGAGATAGCATTAGGCTCAAGTAGTAGAGGATTAGACAATAGGTTTTAAATTTTAGTAGGGGAGGCCTTTGCTTTAGCTTGTAAGATAAAAAGTAAAGGGGGGGGTTTGTGGAAAAACAAATGGAGACACACTGAAAGAACCAGTTATCTTTGTCAATAGAAATATAGGGCCTATACTTCAGATCTGAGTTTTAAAGATAAGATAAACAAGACTACAAACAATTTTTCAATAGTCATGGGTACCACAATGAAACCAAAATTCTAAAATATATAACCCAATATTTCTAGTACTTGTAATCTAACACACATTTTTCAAAGAGACAAATAATGGGATAAATTCTTTTATTGGTTACGCACTTCAAATTGGTTTTGGTTTGACCATGATTTTTAACTTTTATTAGAAAGCAAACATATACATAAGTGTGTTCCTCATCTCTCGTTTCCCGGAATTTTTTTGATGCCGACAAGCATCCATACCCATGATGAAGTTTCCTCGGTATCATACAAGCATATCCTCGTTGCTAGAAGGCGTCCATAGCCCCGATGGGATTTACTTTTACATTGCACACTATTAATAGTGCTTTCAACTTCCCTTTTCATTTTAGAATATTCTCACCCTTTTCTATTTTAGATATAGATATGCATATGCACATAGGGTGTGAAGGAAGCGGGGTGATACAAGATTTGTTTTGATTTGCTCAGTAGATGTTTTGCATTTTAGTTTAACCCACATGTCTCCCCAAAAACCATCATAGTATTAGCCATTTTATTAATGTGAAGTGAGTGGAGCTCAAAAAAAAGAGTATATAGACACTTTCCTATACTTATGGATTATCATGGTGCGCTCAATAGGCATGTGTGTTCCACCATACTATCATTCCATACCTACAGTTGATAATTTCATGAATGTTCACTCTAAGAGAAAAATTTAGATTTGTTGTTTGCACAATCCATTTCCCCAATCTACATAACAAAAGAGAATGGTGTGATCAACTATTAGATATTTTGGGAAGAAATCCTTCTCTTAATTGACTGACTTATTGAAATGAAATAAAACTTAAAAAAAGTAAAGTAAATATCGAAATTAAAACAAATCCTAAGAAAAGCATGTTAATCTGATGTAAACTTAAACTAAGTGGGATGTCATAAAGTTATGTGTAAATGGAAGTGCAGTCATCAAGTATGGATATGTTGTCCATTCAATCAAATATTATAGCCCTCTTCATGAGATATGAGCACTATGTGCTTTCCCTACAATATTTGTTTCACCAAAAGACTTTAGTGTTATGAGTGTTGTGAAATTTGAATCTTTGGACACAACGTCTTGTTCCTTAAATCAAAGTTAATCAAATTAAACAAATAGGACCATTAGACTCCAATTTCATTTATCTTCAAAATATATTAGTTCACCAACAAGCATTAGTCATGAAAATCCGATTCAAAGGTTATCAACAATACACCCCAAAGTATGTGTTTCCTCCTATTATTAATTATGATAGTGTGGAACATTAGCATGGTCATCTTCAGCCTTGTGAGAGGCATGATTAAATCATCAATAACATGGAGCAATTAAGATACTCTATAAAGGTGCAACTAATCTCAGGTCATAGCCTAAATGGGTTGAGTTCCCCAACTCAAATGAAGATACAATTATAAATAGAATTTGAATGAAGTGATTAGGATCATATTTCTAATTTTTGATAAGCTTGGTGTGATGGGCATGTTCATGAAACTTATAGCCTCAAGCTCTCAAGAGTGTTCCAAATAAAGAAACCATAAATTCCACTCCCTTGAGCTTACACATGTCAAAGAATAAGAGGAAAGTGAAATGAAAAAGAACAGTGTATATCTTGTCTCTCCACTAGATAGGTTTTACATTCAAATAATGAGACATATAATCCATAAACAAAATCAACAAGCTCGTGATCAAGAGAGATCTAAATAGAAGATGTTCCAATATGACCCAAACAATTCCTATCTTTTCTAATTATGAATAAACTAATTTTTGGGTTCAAGGAGCGTTGAAGAATATGGAGCTCAATAGATTGATGAGTTACAGCCCCCTAATGGAATTCACATCTTGAACATTATTACCATGGCTGATATCAAAATAGATGTTGAGAACTCAAAATTAAAAGCCTTGGAAATTGTCTTGACATAGTCCATTAAGATACTTACAAATCCCGAGCATTTGAATGGATTCAACATGAGATAAGTGTAATTCTCAGCCAGGATAAAAATCATATTTCTCAATAATGTAACCATAATGAGTGACCCAAAATCAAAAAACCTAATGGATGAAAAAATATTGTTCAAGAAAATAGCAGTCTGAAAATCCATCAGATTGACAATGCTAGGATTGAGACCTGATTTGATCAGTGAGTTGGGGAATAAAAGGATTGGTTCCCTAATTTCTAAAAAAGATATCAGCATAGAGATTTGAATAGACATGCTATATAAAATTTTCAAAAAATTCATATAGACAGTGTAAATGAATATCTCTTATTGTTGTGTCCCCGAGGTGTAGGACAATCGGTGACGGAGTGTGTTGTTAAGGCACTATGTGATGTTAAAGTCATGGGTTCAAAACTTGCGGGGAAAAAAAAATCCATCCATGTTTTTGTTGGTGTGGCTCAGACCAGGTGAGATCCTCGGGTGATTTTGACAGCTTAGATGCCCCTGATTCGTAGTTTATCAGCCACAGGCTAGTCCCACAGGTCATGGACAAACTAGAAAACAAAAATATATATCTCTTGTTGTTGTGTATGAGAGGAAACTTGGGTGAAGAGAGTTGCAAGATAATAGACGAAAATACTCCTTGAAAAAACAATTTAACAGAGCATAAGATATGTGCAACCAGTGCTCAGATATTAAAACTAAAAGTGCTAACAGAAAATAGCTCAAACAAAATAAAAATAAAAATCAGTTAAGCTCACAATGCTAAAATATATATATATGAAAAAAATTCATGTTGGATGAAAGTGATCGAAGAAAAGAGTGAATGTGAAAGAAATGATTTGGATAAATCCAAACCAGAGGAAAAATAATCATCTAAGGAGATTACAAGGATTTAGAGTGGCTTGAATTTCAGATGGGAAGAATTTTTAATGCTAAAAATTTAAATTCAATGTGTAAGGGACAACAAGATCAACACTCATAAAAAAAAATCCATCAAGCAAAAGCTTCCAATTAGAATCATATTCATATGAGGGTTGAGTACATTTGAGTGCTCATTTTCATCCCAAGAGGAACTAAAAAGTATCTTTATTTTAAAATATTCCACTTGTAAGATGAAAACATGCTTGGACAAGATTTGGCATGATGATCATGTATAAAATTAGTGATCTAAAAATTACTCAACACATAGAAAAATTTTGAGGATGAGATAAAGTAAATTTTCCCCAAATCAAAATTAAATTGAAAAATCATATCAAGGGAAAATTAATGTGTAATCCTTCTATTTCTTTCCACCCCTGCCAAGAAACTCATTTATTGTTCATCCAATAGTAATGAAAAGAGAATGCAAATAGAAAACCAATTAAAAACTAGAAGGAAAAGCTACACTATGGAAAGGAAAGACACTAGTCTATACTACCCTACTCTTACTCTACACTACAATGGCTAAAAAATGAACTATGTAGAGTCATAATGCCAATATATCCATCCAAGTAATCCCAATCCTGCAAACATATGTTCAAGACAAATTATTAGAAACAAAACTTGGAATAAAAATAGAGTAAAGATAGGAAAAATTAAATCATGTTAAATTGTATCCACTATATTATAAATATGACAACGATAATTCATGAGAACATTACAAGAATACAATTCATCCAACCATGCTTCAATTCTATCATAAAATATACCATTACTACCATAGAATTGATAAAAGGAGTTCAATGGAAAGTGGCATACCAGATGAGAATTGTGCATAGAATTCATGTGAGGTGTGCTTGGTCAGAGAATATTAATGCAAATAAAGTTGTTTATCCCTAAAGACAAACCAAAAAAATGAGGGCCTGGCATAACCATCGATGTAGACCAAAGTGCCTCATTATCGTGGCAAGCCTCCTTGGACTCACACTTCAAGTAACTATCAACTTGAGATACACTAGTGAGATCGAATGATATACATGGGCTAGGACCAACTATAGTATGAGAGATATATTAAAAACAATAGTGAGATACAATAGTATCAATAGTATCAAGTAAAGGGATACTTGTATAAGAAGATTATTTATTTATGAAAAATGAAGAAGAAAGAGAAGAAGACATCATTCGATACACATTTGCTACAGCACTTTCGTCATACCATGAAAAAGGATGATAAGGCATAGAATTAATAAATTCATGGGAAGAGCCATTATCCTCTCTATCTTCCATATGCCTATCACCACCCTCAATTACTTCAAAAAGGGTTGATCCCATTGAATTTTTTGAATATAACAATGGGTGTCTTCCTGCAAAGTTAAACCATTAAAAATATCAGGATATAAATAGAAATAAATGGAAGAATTTGGAGAATGAAAATATTTTCTAGAACAAGAGGGATTTTCATAAAGTGACTCCCTGAATGGTTGTTCCTTCTCTTTAAGAACATCAATGACTGATTTTGAGTTGGCGGGATCCACACTAGGAATGATTTCACCGTCAACATGTGCTTCCTCAACACGGTTTTCATCTTGCAAAAAAAAATGGATTGTTGTGATAAAAGAGGTATGTCTTGTATGTTTATTTCTTCTCCTTGATTGAAATTATCAGCGTGATTGTTTTTCTCCTACACAATATGAGCATCTCAAATATCTTCCAAAACATATTCATGGTTAGAAGAGAAAATAAATTCATAAGAATCATTAGAACAAGAGGTTTCAATAAATGATTTATCAGCAATAGGAAAAGAAACTTGCTCTATGTCACTTGAACTAGGAGAATTTGAGACATTAGGAAAATCCAAATTAGCATAAATTAATTTCAAATTATTCATGTGTGAGGAATAATTCATTTCATGAGTGTCTAGATTTTCTTCATTAACAAAATGATCAGCATTCCAGTTTTTTTCCATAGCTCCCTCCTCAATTTATTGTGATGAAAAAGATGAGATAGAATAATGAGAACCTGACATAACCATCGGTGTGAACCAAAGTGTCTCATTATCAACAAACAAATCCTCCTCTTGGTCAACTACAAAAAAATATGAACTCAAACTTACTACACAAGAGGTCTCCTTTTTGTCACGAGGAAGGAAATGAGGAATGGAGTGATAGGGGGATACATATGTTTCTTCCGAAAAATAATTCTCTATATGATATATATCCCCCATAGTAAGAAATATCCATACATATGGATTTCAACTGAAGGATTAATATTTGCAACATCTTCATTTAAATCCAATCAACATGTTTAAACATGATTTAGATTCTTCATTGATTTTTCTATTTCATTAATAAGAGAAACTAAATAGGAAATCAAATCATTTTTAGAGGGTTTATCATCTAAAGGAAACCTATAGAAAAAATGAGTAAATCTAAGAACAAAATCTACAATAGATTCATCTTCATTCTTCCTAATTTCTAGAATTTGTTCACACAATTTATCATAATCATAATTCTCAAAAGCATGCAAAAATTGATCCCATGTGTGAATAGAGGAAGTTAGAAAATTCTCACACCAACTCTTGACCCGATCTACAAAAGTGAGAGTGAACAACTTGCAAATAACACTTCCATCAATAATATTATGAGAACAACAAAATTTCCAGAAATTAAAAGCATGTCCAGATGTAGTAGTCTCACATTTTCCATCAAATATAAGTTGTAACAAGAAATGTAAAATCTTTCTAGGACATTTGGGAGGTACAATGCCAAAAAAACACCTCCATAAAGGGATATGGAATGGAGCCATTAGTAAATTAAAACAACTAATAAAAATGACTCCACATGCTCAGCTTGCCATCTGGCCCTCCTTCTAGCTCCATTTCTATTGACAGGCCCAAATGTCCTGTCAAGAAGATGGGGGAGAACGCCCGATGGAAATTCCCAATTAGATTCACTTTTGTTTGGTGTAGCATTTTATGCAAGTATATCTGCCTCTCTGAATTAAAAGAAATAAAAGGGGAAAGATAGTGGTCTGCCATGCAAAGAGTCTTATTTAATCCTAAGGATAATAAAACTGAAATCAAACTAATCTAATCCTAACTAATCCTAATCTATCTCGGGAGAAAAACTAAAAGATAAGTACAACCTAAAATGACACTTTGACAACATAAATAGTTCATAGCAGTCAAAATCATGTTATAACAATAATATTATAGATATCATCCCAAAAAGTTGAAGAAGAGAATTGTAACATCATCCTTTCACTTATAAGAAATCACAATAGCATAAGGATTCTAAATACTAAGTTTTATCGCACAATTTGTAGGTCAGGAAAAGCCCGACCCAACAACAAAAGAAAATGCTATAACTATGGGACACTACACCCAATGTCACCTCGATGTAGGTCCTGCATTTCGGGGTGACTAAGGTCACTCCTGGGAGGCGATCCCCAATACCCTAGGGGAAAGGAAAGAATAAAGTAAAAGGTAATGGAGAGGCCCCTATAAGTTGGTACACTAAGTGGAAAAGGGATATGCCTTGTAGACCACGCAATGTTTCCCCAAAGGATGTGTTGCTTTGCCCAATGATTGTACTTGCCCAACGCATAAGAAAAATCCAAGTAAAAAGAAATATATCAAGTGGATAAGAAAAATAAGCTTGTTGTCCCTAATTTGCAGCATTTATATCAGCAATAGATTATATCTGAATCAACAAGTAAAAGTTCTAGACTAGTTAGTAATGTTAGCAATAAAACTAGTAACCAATATGGACCAAAAATAGCACTTCAAGACTAAATAAAGATGGTTGTCACAAAAGTAAATTTATGTAGCAGTATATCATCCTTATGGTTGTAGCATTCAATGAAGTACAACAACAAATATAACCATCAAAAAGTGCCAAAAACTAGTCAAACAGATGCACCTAGGTTAGTAGGTTAAACTAGAAAAGATAGAGGGTTAATCTAGGGTTAGTTTGTGAGATATTAGCGGTTAGGGTTAGAGTTTTTTTCAACCTAATGGTTGTAGGAAACAAGTTATTAAAACAATAATAATTTGTGGGACAAAGAGGACACCCTAAAGGAGGAATAATCCCCAAGGCATCAAGATCATTATCCCAAAGAGAGAGATTTAAAACTTGAAGAAATCATGTTTACCAAGGAAACCATTTATTTATCCAATGCAAGACTAGTGCCTTTAGTTATGGGTTAATGGGGTCAAGAAGAAAGATCTAGGGTTACTAAATCCTTGGGGTTGTAAATCCTCTTACTTCCCAAGGCAAGTAACCTAGCTAAGGTTTGAAGATGAGGGGTGTAAATCCTCTTACTTCCTCAACTAAACCCTTGCAAAGAAAAAGCTTGATAAAGTGGTGGAAATTAGGATAGGGGTGTATATCCTTATACTCCCTATCTAGCCTTGGCCATAAAAACCTTACTTGAATCACAAATGATAATAACAAAGTAAAGAGACCATACCATTCAAGAAAAAAAATTTACATGCCAAATTAAACCTCCACATGTTAGGATATTTAGACACTTAGGAGTTAGTAAGATCTACTTGGTCTATTGTGTCGTTAGGTAAAAGTGTGTTTTCTAGTGTGTTTCTTTAGTATGCATTAGTATGCATTTGTAGTTAGGAAATCCAACGATCACGATATGTTCCCGACATAGAGTGATCCGACGGTTCATACTCTCCTCGATCTTAACGGCCATTGATTCATGGATTAACACTCGATTGGTCCATGATCTCTATTTAAAGAGCATGGAGGGTCATTTTCTGATGATTGATTGTGAGAAACTCTCTTGTAAAATCTCTCTGTAATATTTTTCTTTTCATTAATAAATTGCTCCAAGTGGTCGCATTGGCTGGGGTCGTGGATGTTTCCCCGTAGGGGTTTTACCACGTGAAAATATCGGTGTGTTGATCTTTGATCTGGTTATGTGAGTGGTTACTGAAGTTGTTCGTCCTCTTTTGGAATACCTGTGTTGTTGAACATGGTATCAGAGCCTGTTTGAAGACCCGCTCTTGTTGAAGATCAAGATCGTGAAGCCGAGTTGCCTCATATCCACTTTATGTCATTTACGTACATTTATGGGCTGAGAGGACTGTCCCATTGCGTCTGGAGCACTCATTTTAGTTGGGAACACTTTTCGTTTCACTCGAAAAGGTTTTTGTTTTCCCAAGATACAGCCATTACAGTCAGATCCGAAGGTATAAAGCTTGAATACACATTTTTTTAAATTTTTGCAGAGTAGTATTTTGGTTTTATTTCGGTTTTGTTTTATTTATTTCTAGGTTGCTACTCTTTTAGATCTACGTATTCTCTTTGCCTCGTGCTCTGTGCAATCTTGGAAAATCATAAACAGATAGGAAAAGGTGCATCTTCCGGGTAAGCTAACCAATATCTAACTCTTGTTGTCATGGAGAAGCGAAATTTTTTTCTTGTGTGAAAAGAGTTTTTTTTAGCATGCTCTCCAAGACCATCTTCAACAACCCCAATCCTCCTTCTGAACATTACAATATGTTTTTCTAGATCATTTGATTGAAATTTTTCTTATTAAGTAAGAGGAATTGAGTTCAAGTCTCTCTTTTGTTACCCTTTTTGAAAAAGTTCATGCTAAAATTGTAAAGTGTATTTCACTTAAGTATAAAAGTGAATCACTATAAGTAGCTTTATTATTTTATTTTAGAGTTATTTATTTTGCATGCAACTTTTCTATTATAAAGTAACTTCATTGTAAAAGTGATCCCCACTTCTCTTTATAAAAGTGAGTCACTTCATAAAGCAACTTACACAATCACGTGGTCATTTGGTTACCGAATGTGCCTTTTTTAAAAAGGGCATAACTCTAACATCAGAAGTCCGTTTTCAGTGCCGTTTTTTTTAAAACCGCTTAACTTTTCTAGCTATTTCCATCCAGATCATAAGTTTCAGTTTTTAAATCTACATTGTCTGCATATTTAATATGGCTTCTACAAGTATTGTCTTGCTTACCAGCAACAACTACTTCCAATGGAAATCTCATATGGAAGATTTATTAAGAAGTAAAGGCTTGTACTGGATTACCTTGGGAAAGGAAAAAGCACCCACTAATGCTGATAAGAAAGCCAAGTGAGATAATAGGAGTGACGAATCATGTGGACTAAACGAAATTTCCATCTCTCCTGATTTAAGGTACCACCTTCAAGATATTGATGACCCCAAAGAAGCTTGGAACACGATTGAATATGTGTTTGGTAAACTCAATATTATTCAAGCACAATAGTTAGAAAATCAAATATTGACCTTGAGTCCAAATAATTTTTCTTTCCTTGGAGATTATCTATCTAGGTTTAAAACACTCAGAATTTTATGTGAAGAATGTAAGATAAAGATGGAGGAAGAGCATTGCATCTATCTTATTCTTTCTAAGCTAGGTAGTGCATATTCTATGTTTGTATCTACCTTTTATGCCATGAGAGAGGCTCTAGGGGAAGAATCTTATGAAACACCCACTCTTGAGTCCTTTTGCTCTTCTTTGATTCGAGAGGAAGATAATCTTGTACAATTTGGAGTGATCAACATTGCAGGTCCCTCTAATAAAGCCTTAGTTGCCCAGCAGAAAGATAAACCCATGTATCCCAAGAAGCAACATCCTCGCTACAACAACAAACAACATAATGGTCCCAAACCTGCTCAGACAGCTTCAACTCCTACTGGTGACAAAGGAGCAAAATATAAAAGTAAGAATACTAACAGACATTTCAACTTTTGTGATAAATATGGTCATGATAAGTCCAAATGTTTCAAGAAGATGGCAGCTTTAGAAGCAGCGATGAAGAAGCACAACATCAGTATTGATTCTACTTATTCTTCTCATGGACATGCACTTTCTGCTTCTGGTTTCACCTTCAATTCAAATTCTACTACTACTTCTCCTTCTGATGAGTGGCTTATTGATTCAGGAGCATCTTATCATATGGCTAAGGATAAAGCCATATTTTCTGCTCTAAATGAATGTAACACCAAGAAAATATTTGTTGGTTATGATAGATCTCTTAGTGTTGTAGGATCTGGAACAGATCAAGTAGATAATGGTCATTTCAATGATGTATTATGTGTTCCAAGTATTTCTTGTAACCTTCTATCAGTATATCAAATCACTCATTCAGGTGAAGGTAAAACCGTCGAGTTTTCACCTCACCAAGTTGTAATCAAGGATCTAAAAGATCCTTAGCATGTTCTTGCAACTGGAATTGTTGATGATATTACTAGGTTGTACAAGTTTGAAAACTTTGGGTCATCATATTTTTCATCAGTTTTTGTTGCTCATAGTGATGACTTGAGCAAAATTTGGCATGAGCGGTTTGGTCATCTAAACTATCGCTCATTGCAGCAACTATGTAATCAACAGATGGTGACTGGTATTCCTCTTGTTTCATGTAGAGATAGTGTTTGTGTCGGTTGCGTTCTTGACAAACATCATCGGGACAGTTTTGACAAACGTGCCTCTTGGCATGCCTCGGGTCCTTTGCAACTTGTTCACAATGATTTGTGTGGTCCAATTTCTTCTCCTTCTTTTTCTAGGTGCAAGTATTTCTTAAATTTCATTGATGAATTTTCTAGACGTACTTGGGTTTACTTCTTAAAACTCAAGAGTGAAGTTTTTGACAAGTTTTTGGCCTACAAGACCCTTGTAGAAAAACAATCTGGACATCAAATTCAAAGGTTAAGAATAGATAATGGAGATGAATATGTGAACAATAATTTTACAAGCTATTGCACTACACAGGGAATACA
>ML780731.1:182481-194922 GCA_009831015.1 Picea engelmannii
TAAAATATTAAAATTATATTCCAATGCATCTCATGAACAAAGATTTGAAATAAAAATTCTTAGAAACTAGGAAATTCCTATAAAATAGGGAGGAAGGGAAAAAATAAAAGGTAAAAATATGTACAAGTGAGATGGTAAAAAATGGTAAAACATACATGGTTAAGAAAATAAATAAATAAATAAGTACATATATATATATATATATATATATATATATATATATATATATATATATATATATATATATAAAATTAAATAAAAACAAAAATAATTAAAAATTGAAATAAAAATCAAATAACATAAAATATATATACATAATTAAAATAAAATATTTATAAAAATTAATAAAATAAAATAATTACAAATTAGGAAAAAATACAGGAATTTAAACAAGTTAAGGTTTCATGTCTCGTAGATTCCACTCGTCAGGGTTTAGGGGCAAAAATTCAAAAAAAGGCATATAGGATATGATTCATGAAACTGGACGTTGTGCAGAGGAGCAAGGATAGATGTGATCGATGATGTGGCGATTCGAATGAAATAAAGGGAAAGCAATGAAGGAGAAAGGGTGACGCTTCATGCGACGATTTAATGTCGCAAGTAGCGACAAGTAGAAAAAGAAGATCGATGATAACCCATCATACAAAACAGGATAGTCCACTCAATATGTGCATCTTAGAGGGATGAAAATATCATATCGCAAGGAGAGGGAGTGCCACCAAGTCTAGAAAAAGGTCCTTACGCTAGACACAATGGGTGAATGTGACAGATAACTAACAAGTGTAAGGCGACATCTCGACAAGGACTCATAATCAAGAGTGGGAATGGGCTTTTGGCATGGGGTAAGACCAAGAGAGGACCATATACAATCCAATATGAAGATGTTCAAGGATAGGCTCAAGGGAAATGTGGTTCTGATAGCCCTGGGGGCTTTAGACCTTGGGGAAAATTCAAATGAAAATGAAGGTGATATGTGTCCCAACAAGGAGAAGCCATGGCAAGAATCAAGGTCAATGGTGTAGACAAGGATCAAGAGATTACCCCATAGGCTTCTCAAGGTTGGAGCAGTCACAGAAATGAAGTGTCTTTGCAAACATAATCTTACAAAACAAAAGAATGATATTTTCCATGCAATCAAACGAAGACTAGCTAATACAATAAACAACATATTATTTTCCTTAAAATAAATTAATAGAAGAGTGTTGGGTTTATTAAGTAATAATAAGGTGACTATATATGAGTTTCCTTAAACTACATGTGCCAAGTCTCAACTCAAAAGAAGGATCATCCAGTATACGATTTAGACTTAGAGTTAAAAACATGTGAGTATAATATGCATACTAACTCATAAACATGAAAACATGAAGCACAAACATGCCAGCAGAAATACACATGATTTGATTTATCCAATCAGGATATGCAATAGAACAAAGCCTGCAGCCACATCAAATCACCAGGCACTTAGGAATCAACAAAAGGTCAGAAGATTACATGTCGATTCTATCACACAAATGTCAACGAAACATCATAGGTCAATAAGCATCATGAAGACATTTGGAATTAACAGATCGAAAGGAAAAATCAGCATCCATCAAAGACAGTCATCAATCACGATAAAACCCACAACTCTCTCAATGTAAGAAAAAAGATAGAATTAGACTCAAGTAGTAGAGGGCTAGACAATAGGTTTGAAATTTTAGTAGGGGGGGCTATGCTTTATCTTGTAAGAGAAAAATTAAAAGGGGGTTGTTTCGGCCACAACAGTTGTGCCTCCAAACTTACTAGCGCATCCATACTCTCAACTCCCTTTTCATGTTGTTGTTCTCACCCAAGTCGTGAGCTAGTTGAATGGCCATTCCTACCCCCACACTCCTTGAGTTTGCACAGCCTAATGCACAAATTGGTCGCTTCCTTCCACAATTTGGTTCATCTACACACATCCTCATATCAAGGCAAGGTCACCCCTCACCTACTGCACTATGAAGTCACCCCAAAACAAAGTCATTTGTGGCACCTTGACTCCACTGTCCACCTCATGGCATAGTTGTCCAATATTCTACACATAGTCTGCATCGTATCCAAGTCTGTGAAGAGTTAAGGGAAATCATCATTCATCTACGCGTTCAGCCAACTCTTCTATTGTGACTCAAACTACGATCAAGTCCACAACTATGGATTCCTTGGCGGAATTATCATCATTTTCATCTGCGTCTTCAGATTTGAATCATCCCTTCTACACCAAGAACTTTATGTCTATACTCCCTTGCTCCATTACTTCATCTCCCAACCATGCTATTGTGTCTACTTCTATATGCCTTGAAATGGTTAGGTTTCACCCTCAACCATACTTCCCAACGTAAGAGAAAGACCCATGTCCAATTAATCTCTTCATGATACCATATATCCATCCACGCAATCCTCAAAACTAAGGCAAGTCCTCAGCTCACCTCTTCCATTGAGTCACCTCTCTACAACTCAACATCTGTGGTGAGTGTGGCCAACATGCCCATACTCCTCAAATGTCTCAACGAATTGTCCAAAGTGCTCCAAGTAAAATAAGTCACCTCAAAGAAGTTCCATGCCTTAGGCACTGTTATAGCACAAGTTGTAGGTTGGAAAAATCTCGACCCAACCACAAAAGCAAGTGCCACAACTTGGGAATCCTACATCCAATGTCACCTCTATGTAGGTCTCACACTTCAAGGGTGACTAGGTCACTCTAGGGAGGCGATCTCGGTGACCCTAGGGGGAAAGAGAGCGGAAAGGAAAAGGTAATGGAGAGGCCCCTAGAAGTCATTGTACTAATTGGAAAAGAGGAAAAGGGAGATGCCTTGTTGACGAAGTAATGCTGCCCCAAATGATGTGTTGCTTAGCTCGATGATTGTACCTGCTCGAGAGACAAGAAAAAGCCAAATGTAAAGCATTATATCAATTGGATCAGCAAGTTAATCTTGTTTTCCCTATTTTTCAGAAGTTATATCAGCAATATATTACATCCAAATCAGCAAGTAAAAGGTCTATATTAGTTAGCAATGTTAGCAATAAAACTAGTAACCAATGTGGACCGAAAATAGCACTTCAAGATTGAATAAAGATGGATGTCATAAAAGTAAATTTTTGTAGCAATATATCAACCTTATGGTTGTAGTATTCAATGATGTACAACAACAAATATGACCATCAAAAAGTGCCAAAATCTAGGCCAATAGATGCACCTAGGTTAGTAGGTTAAACTAGCAAAGTTAGAGGGTTAGTCTAGGGTTAGCTTGTGAGATATTAGCGGTTATGGTTAGAGTTTAAAACAACCCTAATGGTTGTAAGTTAGTTTTACTACAGAAATAAGAATTTTTGGGAGAAAGAGGATTCCCTAATGGAGGAATAATCCCCAAGGCATCAAGATCATTATCCAAAAGAGACAACTTCAAAGCTTGAAATTTATACGTTTACCAAGGCAACAATTTATTTCTCCCGTGCAATAAGTAAATGACTAGTGCCTTTAAGAAAGGGTTAATGGAGTCAAGAGAATGTGAAGAAGTTATATAGGCTACTTCCTTGGTGTTGTAAACCCTTTTACTTCCTAAGGCAAGATTCTCTTAACTAGGGTTCAATTAGGAGGGTGTATGCAATTATACTCCTCTTAGTAAACCCTTATGAAGCATGTATGCCCTTATACTCCCTACTTGTCTCAAGAAAATAGAACCTTTAACTTGTACAAATGATAATACAATGAAATAAATGGCACCTTCAAGCATTAAAAGGCAATAAAATCTATACTAACCACCAAAAAAGAAATGAAGAAAGCCTTCCAAGGCTAGTGCACCATCTCCATCAACCATAACCAAGACATAGCCATAAAAAAAATCACAAGAGAGAGATCTATCCAAAGAGAGAAAAAATTGCATTCCAAGAGCCTCTCACAATGGAGAGTTATGTCTTTAAAATGAGATCTTATGATCTCTATTTATACAAAAAGTTTCCAAAATAGTTTGTCCACATAATACTAAGATAAACCAAAAGACTAGGGGTCAAMATCCCTAATATTTCCCCTTTACAAAGATAATATTTAAAAATTATCTTTAATTTCACTTTTGCACAAAGAAAACCCTAAAACAAAGGTGACATCATCCCTTGAAGGAGGACATTTTGGAAAATTGAGCAAGTCRTTGGAGTTAGGCTGCAAAGTAGGGCCTCCAAATGCCATGTGGAAATCATCTAGAGCCTCTCCACCTCAAAATTCCATGTTYCATKCTTTGATTCATCATCAACYACCACATGCCCCTCAAATGTGACGTCAAGCTCCTAGGGAGTRACGTATTCCCCCTTCTGGGCAAGTTGTTTGGCATGAAAAGGGTGGCATATGTCTATCTAGTTGTCTCCTAGGCCTCTGAAAGCATCTCTTTGTCGTCTGGCATGTGGGCCTATGTCATCCATCCTGTGGGTTGCTTACCCTCATGGAATCCCAAGTTAGGCTTGTTCTTCCAAAACTGGCCACCAACCTGTACCTGTAAGAAAAATGGATACGCCCACCAAGGATCTCAATTCAAAGCATCATGATGAGTGAATCAAGTCAATAAAAGAGCCATTAAATCATGTATACCATGACTACATCATACAAACATGTTCTTAAGAAACTAGACATTTTTCCAAGTTTGGTTGTGGGAGGGTTGGCATGGTACTTCTTTTCAATGGATCAAACCCCCTAATCCTAGGAACAAACCTATCTAAGTCATGTGAATGAAATGGAATGGATGGGGCAAGTACTCAATGGGCATGGGGTTCATGATATTCAAGGGTCCATAATATCTCATTTATGGGTGCCTTTGTGGAGGGTGTGTCGCACCTTCGTCCATAATGTATTTTTCCAAGCTTATCGATTGACTTTTATCTTTCTTTTTTTGTATTTTATTTCAATATAGCAGAGGGTGAGTTGGACGCCACTGCCCTGGCGTGGTGACAAAATATCGGCAATGTCACCCACAAGTACTTTCAAAGAAATGAGAAAGTTGGCTCGTGATGAGACCCCCTTTCCCTTAACCATGCAACTGAGAGCCATTACCTTGGTGTTGTTGATCCCAAGTTTGTACTTTAAGGCTCTAAAGTACACCATCAAGGCATCCAAAAAGATAAAGAGGGCTAAGGATAAAAAGGTAGGTTATATGAAAAGGGTTATTGTTGATTCCTTAACTGTCTCAATCTAGCTTCCCAGTTTTCTTGGATGCTAATGTCTCTTTCAATTACTGCCCATGAATGCTCTAACTCAACCCAGTTGTTTGTTTTCTGTAAGATGGTGTTAAATAAATTCAAAGCAATTCTCATTTGATCTGATAGTCCAGGTTTCATAGTAGGTTTTCTTGTAACTGGGACAGTCATGAGGGGTAAAGATTGAAAGAATAAATTCTTGTATTTTCTTTTAAGGGTTCACTATTTCTGCTTCAAAACATGTAAAAAGAACTCCAAAAACCTTGAATTAATAGCATGATGAAACTAAAGGCCATTTCTAATATCTGAGTTAAATTTTGAAAAGGGGATATGCATGAAATGAAGAGAAAACATAAATTTGTCGAACAGGGTGAGGCATCGATTAAAGAGGAATCTCACTTTGTTGACATGAGAAGAAAATAATCAAGAAAAAACTCTTAATGAAGCATATAATATTGAAATCTAAAACATTTGCAGGTCTTGTATCTGTTGATAGATGATACAAAGGAAAGGTTGTAAATGACTTAATTGCAAGAATAATTAATTACCACAGTAGAGGTTGTACTAAATTGCAGTTAAGCATTCATCAAAGAGATATATGAAAAATATGAAACAACAGAGAAACACATAACTCAAACTTGACCAGATCTGGAATCTTCAATTTGTATTTGTATTAATTCAAAAACATCTTCAAAATCTTCTTTACAATGTGCCCAGAAAAGCCTTAGATCAGTATCCTGAAATTATATTTATACCAGATCCCTGATGATTGTTGGTTGGTGATCTCCTAACTCATAGGGGTAAACAGTTACAAGAATTGCAAACCCCAGCCTTTTTGCATGATTATCATTTATTTTCCTATCATCTCGATAATATAAGTTTTCAAAATGATACTTCATTGTTTTACTGAAATATCTCCTTCTTTTGACCTGATACATTCAGTACATTTTTCAAGAAGATGTACGAAATTTCTAGGAGGCTCGGGAATATCCTTTGCTTCAAATAAACAGAATTTTCTATGAGTTTCTGGAATCCGATCTTCAATCCCCTTACCAGTAAACTTAATTGATTGCAATTTTAAGTTTGGCTTCACTAGCCACCTGTCTATTAGGGTAACATCCATTTCCTTTAACTGTGAAATTTCCATTTCAAATTTGTTCAAAGCCTCTTTCGAAATTCAACTGGTGTCTTACAATGTTTATCTATCCTAATTGCCCAGTGCAATTGTCTCTTCCAATACCTAATGATTCCTTGTCCAATAAATCAAAGATTCTTTCGCAATCGTCTTTGATTTCTTTGACTATTTTCTTATATTCTGCTATGTTGTTTTCCCATACCTTGAGCATGATATCGCCTCTAATCTTCTCTGTGACAGAAAGCTTTGGAGTTTTAGATACTCCTTCATTTTCAGAACAACTTCCTTTTGGAAAGTGGCCCTTGTTGCTTTAGCTTCTTTTTCTTTAAAAATAATATTATCAGAAGCATTGCTTGCTTCCTGAAAATAATTTTGAATAATCTCTACTTGGGAGATTACTTTCTGTTGCTCAGCTTCTACCTTTGCATGTATTTCTAGTGATTGGTCCTGAAAAACTTTTAGGTCTATAACCTGTCCTTTTATTGAATTCAATTTAGCTTGTAGTTGTCTTACCAATTCTTCTTGCCGAATAACTTGTATTTGGCTAGTCTGCATCTTCTCGTTCATCTCGTCTAGACTTGAATTAAGCGATTGAATTTCTTGCTTATCAGTAGCTCTGGCCTACTCTAGACCTTTATTTATTTCTTCTTTGATATTTTTCTCAGTATATTTTAGTTGATCTTGCAACTGGGTTATCCTGCGGTTACTATGTTCCAACCTTCCTCTCATATTGCTAACAGTGAATAGATTTGTTGTTGCAAGCGCTCCCATGGAGCCCGCCACCTTTGTAGTGAAATATCCCTCTTCCAAGTTTTGCCCATCCACCAACACCCTGTGTTTCTTTACCATACCACCTTCTCTCATATAGATCTCATGTTTTAATACAACCTTCCTCTTTTAACTGAAGAAGTAATCAGAGGGAGGAATTTCTTCTCTGGAGATAGGGTCGAGGTCACTAGCATATATGACTCCTACCTGAAGGAACCCAAAAGTGGATTGTAAAGAGGTCAAGGAAGTGATGGGATTACCCAACTCTGTGGATTTTGTTTCCCCTGTTGTCTTGGGAGTATCAATATGAATAGTAGATTACGAAGGGGGGGTATATTGACAGACCCTTTTTCTGCTTCTGCTCCTAGATTCTCTGTCTGTGGGGCTTCTTTGTTTTGTGAAGATCCTTCGACCTCCTATGGGTTTTCCTCGGTGTCTGCTTTATTCTGTGATTTCTATCCGAATCCTGGGGGAATGTTTTCTTGTTTTGGAGGGGATGTTGTTGCTTCGCCCTGCAATACCTTGGGAAAATCGCTTTGTATGTGTCTCTGGAAGGTTAGAAGACTGGTTTGTAAGTTGGATGATAATGTCTATACCCTGACTAACACCTCTTCCTAGGTTTTGACCCCTTTGAAAATCTCATCGCGAGGGGATTCCTCATGTTCAAACGCTTTCATGCCACATTGAGCCATGTGGCTCCCCACTGCTTGATAAGGGTCGTGTTTCCTGTGTTCGAGATTCACCAACTTGACCTCCTCAAGAGTTGCAGCTCCAACTTTGGAATGACCTATATTGAGTAGAGAAAACCTTCCAATCTGTACAGGAAAGACTGGCCAAAATTTATTTTGAGTTGTCTTCAGCTCTATCCCAATACTGCTTGTTATTATCTGATGAGTTATCTCCCTGCATACCAATCTATCAGGGAGGAATTTCGGAAGTGCATGAGGAGGGATAGAACATCCAAAAACCTTGATATAGGAGAAATTCTCCTCAATAAACCAATCGGAAACCTCCTTGAGGTTTCCTATGACCGACTCTGAAATGCGGGGGGGTGCACAGCCATACATCATCTGATGCACCGGTATCACCATGAAATGAAAAATTTCGTAAAAAGAATCTTTAGCATTTTCTTCCCACAGCTTAGAATGATATTCATGAATAGGTTCAGTGCAAGCTAGGTTCCAAATCCAATTCATCAAAGGGAAAGGAGTTGTGAAACATATAACGTCCATGATGTATGCTGACATGTAAAAAGCTACTAGTTTGCCACTGTATCTCATGGTTTGATACTCCATAACCTCCTTAGCTAGGTTATCTGATAGAATTTTGTTCCAATTGAAGATATAGCCTTCGACTGCTTCATGTAAAAGGGGCACCCATTATGCAGGGAAATGGGTAGGGCTTTTCTTCTCGAAAAGTCTACATAGCATCATCGCCACATAGACCATGTACTCGTTCAATGAGGCTGTGGCATAAACATTATGAGTATCGGCCCTGAATTTTGTTGGGTGTCTCCACCAGTCTTTGATTATGCCGGGGTATGTTTAGTAAGTCTATGTGTATTCTTTCCTTTGAAATTCACTTACAAACTCTTTATTTTAAATGTGCTTAGAATTGGGAGACAGTTTATACATTACTTGTATATGTTCTGGTCTGAAAGAGCCGATGACGACCCCTTGGCTATCCAAAATGATTTTAGTTTGCACGTTTGTCCTCTCTAAAGCCCAACTGATCATGTTGTTGTATGTCATTAGTCGTGGGCGTGTGGCTACTTTGTGAAGTTCGGACTCTGTTATGTCCCGGAGTTTGTTTTCAGAATCATCGGGAAACTTCTTGATTTCGTAGTCCAAGGTTTCAAAAATTTACCTCCATGATTTGATGGTATCAATGGCATGTTGTGTAGTATTAGATGCAACATCTCCTTCTGGGCTTGAGCTTTCAGTTGCTTCTTCACTTTTCTTAGGTGCCATAATGTTTGTGTTTAGAATGATTTTTTGTCACGGAGAGAAATGCGTAAGTTTGTTGAATGCAATTCACTTCTGAGTCTAAACAATAAGAATGAAAATTTGAAGAAACCAAACCTTTATTAACCTTTAACTCTTCTTAGGACGAACGTACTGAGATAGGCGATAAAACTTTAATGTTTTAATGAGGGAGATATGCCCAGAGATATGCAGTTAAGTTAAAAATATATTTATTCATCTGTTACAGATATTTCCGTATATCAATGATTTCAAACTGGAGTTTCAAAAGGACTGCTTTCATCAAATCCCGAAATGTGAAACGTGAAAAGTCATTTTAATATTTATTAATCCCATTTTAAACTAACTTAAATTCGTTTTAAACTTTGTTAAAAAATTCATGATTTCGCATTTCGGAATTTCGGGGATCCTGTACCCATGAGGTATTGCATAAGAAACCCCTGAATCGCGAAATCACGATGGGATTAGTTTAGACGTTGATTACTTGTATTAACGCTTTAATCAATTAAGATTAGTAATTAACTTCTTCTTCTTCTTCTTCTTTTAATTACTTTAATATAAATCCTTTTCGGGATTTCGGCACCGGGACTCTGGAGTTGTTAGTTAGGAAAACATGTTTTGTGAAAGGCTGAATCCCGAAACCCGAAAAATTGAAAGACTTTTGACTCTTTTTTAGGACTAAGGGTGGCTCCATGACTAGGAAAAGCAAAGCTTCAGGTTTAAAGGGATACAAAATTAAACTTCGTATCAACAGGTGTGACAGCCAAAAATGGTAATGTCATAATGTTGGATACCCATGTACGAGATAGTATTCCTTGTGATGAGACCCCCTATCCTCAATTGATCCTTTAAGCGTCTTTATTTATTCTTTTCATGGGGTCCTTATTTTCTTGTGGAGAAGATTTTCATTTTCTTTCTTAGGATCCCCTAGGTGAAGCATCTAGAAGGTTATTTCTTTAGGATTTTATCTTTTTCCAACTAACTCCCCTCTGGGACTTCAGCCCCTTCTTCCCATGAAATGAGGAATGGTCCCTTCTAGGGTTAGTCTACCCCAAAGTGGTCCCAAGAGATGATGTAAATGGAGGGGAATAATGATGTAAAGTGGTAAGTATGGTCGGGAATGGTACCATGGCTCATTAAGGGAGTTCCTAGTAGCAAACCTATTCCCAAGGAATACCACTTACTAGGGCACAATGTCAACCACTAAGGTGAAGTGAGGAAAAATGCATAATGTCCAATCATATATCATGAAATCTAGAGAAATCTAAGATACAACATAATCAAATGGCTTAAATATTGAAATGATTATCACCATAATACTGACTTGTACCTCATATATCAAGGCCCACTGCCTTCCGGAAGCCAACTGATGTGGTGAATGCCATGTGCAAAAATATGACCATCTGTAGTGGTGAGTGGGTTTTCCATCTGTGCAAAGGGTATTGTTGGTCATGTAGTCTCTTGGCACTCCATATCTGCAACCTGAGGAACTTGAGACATCATCTCTTTAGTTATCCCCAAAATAGGGATAATAAGCACATTTGAACCAATACTCATGCCAACCTCAACCGACGACCCCACCAAATCTCTGAGTCATCACACAATCATCTGTAAGCCACAAAGGTATGATCTACCTTATCCAATGTCCCATTCCAAAGGTGAGCAACTGCCTAAGTCACTTGGTCTATGTTATTCCCATTCAGGTTGATTTCCAATAGTTCTTGGTGGACTTATCTGTTGATTCCATCCATCTCCTATAATAGAACTTCCCTGCATCTCTTGCAAGCATCCAAACTCTAGCATTGTTGTCTCAGCTTGTTAAGTCATCACATGACCCAACAAATCTATCTAAGGCACCAATGCACTAAGGTATCTCATCCAAGATTTTGGAAACTCCTCAAGTCACCTCCACATCTGCATCCAAATATGCCTAATTCCACCATAGGACTCGTCCAAGATGTTCACCAAAATATCTTCTCACATTCGCCCAAGTCAAGGAATCCCTATTGCTACATGGCTTATTTGAATCTACACCACTTGAGTCACCCTCAAGTTTGTCCATTTTCATTGTGGAAATAGATTACACTTGAACCACTAAGTCATCTGAATTCCCTTCGAAAAATTCACCGCAATACTTAGAAAATGCAAGAACTCAAAACCAACCATATCTTTCCAACGACATTCTTGGATGCACCCATGGTTCAAGTCTGTTGTCCTAGACCTGCACTTTCCCAAGCCACTGACTCTCCACATTAAATCCCCTCAATCATTGTGCATATCTTCATAAGCCTACATAGCACCTTTGATGCGATATAAGGCTAAGCCCATCTGTCCACTTCAAAAATACAACTAAGTCCCAAACTTCTCATGCAACTGACCAAACTCATCTCCAATGTCCCACCATCTCTGCACCTTGAATGCTTCCACTTTAAGGAACCATGAACACATCATCTGACTTCCAAGTCATAATATTTTTAACTAGCTTGTGTAACTTTGCGAAGAGTCACCTCATCTGAAGGTTGTGGTCGAACCACCCGTCCAACAACCTAGCTTGACTCGATTTATGTTCTCAATGATGCACGACATGAAGATGTCATGATGAAAATTTGCCCAACCAACTTCCTTGTTGCAAAGATACTCTAGGTTGCATCAAGTCATCCAACTCGCCCCAACCTAGAACTACTCCACTTTGAGATCACTTACGTAATCATCGTTTGTGATCACTTCTATGATCACTAATACGATCAACCTCTGTGATCACTACTGCAATCACTTATGCGATTAAATCTAGGACAAGTCATGTGTTCCTCCGCCTTGCCCAAGTGCTTCATTCAGTACCCAACGAACTTTGTGCATGGTATTCTAAATCAAACCAACCAAGTCTACACCCATAATGTCTTTGTGAAAGGTTAGTCCACCTTATCGAATCTTCACCAAGTTTGTGCCTAAACTTCCCCTGCGATCAAATTTGCAACAAGTCCTATTATGAACTCTATGATGAGTTCTATGACCAACCACTCTGTCCAAGTGCTCTGTTTCACCACAAAATATTCTCTCGATCTATACAAGGGGTGTTCCCAGATCAGCCTTCCACCATATTGTCAACCAAAACCTATGCCATAAATGTAATGCAAAGTATCTACAGTGAGCCATTTCACTCCGCCAAACTATTCACCAACTATGTGAGCATTCCCACTAAAATTTCTTCACAACGAACTATGAAACCAACTGCAGTGTGCCTCAACACCATCGTTCTGACTGCGATAGTGGTGAAAATCCAAATATGCTTTGATACCATTTGTCACGTCCCCACAGGATGATTGTTTGAATCTTGCGATCATGCACTTGGAAGCTTGG
>ML780731.1:211022-260264 GCA_009831015.1 Picea engelmannii
AACTCCCAACTCAAACAAAAGGTACTATTGGAATTGCACACCTCTCCAGTAGGAGGGCACTCGAGATTTTTGAAAACCTACCATAGAGTCAAGAAGGATTTTTTTTGGGATGGCCTTAAAACTGATGTTCAAAGATTTGTGGCCAAAGAATGTTTGGTTTGCCAACAAAATAAGGTGGAAACAATTAATACCCCAGGTATTTTACAACCATTAGCCATCCCAAGTCAGCGCTGGGAGGACGTTTCCATGGATTTCATCACAGGGTTACTGAAGTCTAAAGGAAAGAGTGTCATCATGGTGATTTTTGATAGACTGACCAAGTACACACACTTTTGTGCACTCTCTCATCCCTTCAAAGCTAGTACAGTTGCCATCTCATTCATGGAGACAGTTCAAAAGCTACATGGAAACCCAAAGATTATTGTAAGTGACAAAGATCCCATCTTCACTGGACATTTTTGGACAGAATTATTTTCTTGTTTGGGTACTCAATTAGCTCATAGCTCATCCTATCATCCTCAATCTGATGGACAAAACGAGATAGTGAACAAATGTTTGGAAGGATACCTTTGTTGCTTTGTCTCTGATAAACAAACACAATGGTTCAAATGGTTACCCTTGGAAGAATGGTGGTATAACACTTCCTTTCATACTGCAACAAAAATGACACCCTTTATGGAACTCTATGTATACCACCTTCCTTCCATCACTTCTTCTCTAAAAGAAAAATCTAAGGTTCAAGCAGTGGAAGATCACATCGAGCATCAACAACAATTTCTCCAAATCTTAAAGGACAACCTGACCATGGCACAAAATCACATGAAACAACAAGAAGATCAACATCGTAGTGAAAGAAATTTTGAAGTAGGGGATTGGGTGTTTTTAAGACTACAACCATACAAACAGATGTCCCTCAAGAAAGCCAATAAGGATAATAAATTATCACCAAAGTACTATGGCCTTTTTAAGGTGTTGCAAAAGATTGGTACTATGGCATACAAATTGGAGTTGCCTGCATCTTCACGAGTACACCTAGTTTTCCATGTTTCATGCTTAAAGAAGGTTATAGGTGACAAGATCCCAGTTCAAACTATATTTCCAAAAATTGGAGAGGAAGGAAAATTCATATTGGAGCCTGAAGCCATCACTGACATAAGAATTCACCAGCTAAGGAATAGATCAATTTTAGAGTATCTCATTAAATGGAGGAAACTATCGGCTCAAGATTCCACTTGGGAAGATGAGTGTTTTATACAGAAGCATCCAGAGTTACTCAAGAATTTTGGACAACACTTGTCTCAAGGGGAGGGGCATGTTAAGCCCTAATATTGGCTCATTACCCCTTAATTGGAGCATATTACAGTAGTAATATTATTTTATTTATGTCAGCTTTATTCCATTAGTTGTAATTATACCTCCTAGTCTCTTATATATACCAAGGAGACATTTTCATTTGGAATCATCTTGTACTTGAACATTTATGTGGGGTAAAAGGAGGTTTTCCCCTCAAAGAGGCTTATTATCTGAAATTCTCTCTTTTCAAGGCATTGAGTACTTATTCTGAGGTTTTTCTATGCTATATTGATATTTGGTTCTTAACAATTCCAGACATAAAAACAATATGGGTACTAATAGGCATGGCTTTGCAAATTGTTGACAAATCTCTAACCTTAGCTATGAAAATCATGGTGTTAAAAGGATCAAGTATCCTACCACCTACTAAAGTATATCACTTATGAGAGAATTTTGAGTATGCTATATGCATACCATTTCAAGTTCTTGCATTAGCTCAAGAATTTGTTTCACCATAGACTTGACAAAAAATTGAGAATTCCTTATTTCCTACTATAGTGTTTAAGAGAAATGAGTTCAAAGGTTAAGAAAGGTAAGGAGGAGGTCTTGGCCCATAATGGCCTCATAAAATTTATAGTATGTGATGTTATGGAAAGATAAGTTGTTAGAGTACCTTGGGAAGAATTTGTGACCATGGATAGACAAAAAAATTTGGCCTCCCAACAATATATCTAGGAACCTAATCAAGAAAGAGACATGAGGAAGAAGACATTTGGGAAGGTATAGGTCTCAAAAAAAAATATCAGAAAAAGATAAAGGTGGAATACTTAGACAAATAAATAGCTTCCACATTAAATAAAGTTGACCCCCTATGTTGGATTTGCATTGTGCCTCACTGAGCTAAACCCTAGTTCTGGAGATCCTCTTAAAAACACCTTTCTGGGCAACGACATCACAGGAGAGGTGTCCCCCTAGTTGTAATTTGGTGCCAGGAGTCTAACAGAACTGGGGTTTCGTTGATCCGAGGTATGATTTGGGTGCTATGGTGAGTTGCAACTCGTCTCCTGTTGACGGGAAAAATTGACCGCTCGTCAATTGGAAGAGTGAGTCCGGTCCAAGGTTGTCTAATTAACCCAAGCCGTTTGGATTGACCCACCCTGATGGGTTTAATGGCTCCGTTGGACAATCTAAATTCCTAAGGGAAGCGAAAAACAACTAAAAGAAATATAATAACTTATTGAATAATAGTTATTGAAACATATATGTACGCCTAGATATATACAAATACAATTTATCTAAGTAATATTTATATAATAGTTCTATTTATCATATATACAATATATACAAATCACGAGTTTTAATCTAAACTCATAAAAATCGAATGTAAATGGGTTCTTTTAACAACAGTAATAAAGAAATTGAAAATACTATGTATTTTTGGTTTGTTTTCTTGTATGTATACATTCATGAAATCAAATATTAAACTGCTTAATTAAACAAAGCGATATAGATAGTGGAAATTATTCTATATATAAAAAATTCTATAATAAGAACGCAAACGAAATAAAATAATGGACTAACCTATTAATGCATCCGACGTCTGTACAATACAGAATATCCAGCCACCTTTATCTGAGAAGTAAACATGCAACGGATCTTAAGATTGCTCTGAATAAATACGAAACAATATGCTGGAGTTTGAGTTTTGATAACATAACATATAATGGACACAGTCACAATGATCTTATGATTTACAAGTAACTACAATGAGATAAGCCTCACTATAAGAACTTGTATTAAACATTCAACATAAAATTAGAGATAAATCTCATAATTTAAATTGAATCGATGATCACTGTATATTGTATCTGAAACACGAGATATGGACAGCATATAAAAAATGAATCGTATCAACTTGCAATAAATCATGACGACAAAAGCAATCACTATCTATTATCAAATCGAAATAAACATAACTTGAACTAAAACATCATACAGAAAAGATAAAGTTGTAACATGCATTCTGTTCCATTCAAGTCTGTGAGTAAATGTCCATACTCTTGCCCCAGGCCGAGATGATCCACTGTTTATAAAATGATAGATTTATAAAAGCCTCAGGAAAGATAATTGTTTCTAAGATCAAATTTGTTTCGAAAATAAAGGGGGATGCAACCACCCTGATTTCACTAAATCCTAAGAAAAACTAACAACAATTCATTTCTATCCATTCAAAATACACGATAGATGTGACTGGAAGGTCTCAAGAGTGCTTCAAATAATTTTTGACATCATGGATCCCTGAATATCCTGGAAGAAAAAGAAAATAGAAAGATTTCAGACACCTTTTCTGTCATTAATTTATACAATTCAAATTGATGTAACTAGCTACAAAATCTTGCGATTTTGTAGCTAATTATAATAGTAAAAGAAATCTCATTTTATTTAATAAATAAAACAAACTAATTTAATAATGAAAAAAAACTTATCCAGCAAACCAAATAATCTAACTTAAGAACGAAATCAAACATGCTATTAATCTAAGAGATCATACCTATAAACATGCAATCAAATCGTATCATGAAACCTTAGAGTTTACAATGGCTGTAGCAGCTTCGACATTTTTAAATATCACATGACTTGTGGTTTTAATACATTTTTCTTTCCCCTGGATGAAGGATTCAAGCCTGTGGTTTTCGTTTGTTAAAACATCTATCTGCTCTTTTAAAACCTTAACCCATGATTGCAGAACTGGGATATCCGTATAATATCTTTCAATCCATGATAAACAGACCTCACACTGTAATTGTGTGGCGTTTTCATTAGAACAAACAATATTTTGGACCAGAGCGCCCTCCAAATGAATAGTAGGTTCATTGCAAAGATTGACACCAGGAAACTCTGGATTGTCTTTCAAACAAGGAGGCAAATTATCAACAAAGTTATAGGGTCGGTCAGGGTGTGGCCCAAATGACAAAGGGTCTTCCTCTGCAAGGAATTTGTCAATTTCCGAGTCTGATCTTTCGTTAACCTCGATCATGTTGATCGTGTTGGCATGGGAATTCGTCTTATTACCAAGACTCCATGAAATTAGCATGCTAGCTCTTTTGTTTTTAAAATTGATATCAATATTACACTTAAACCTCTTTCCTGTAGGTTTCTTCACAATTTTAACATAGTCCATTGGATGTGTAATCTGTTGACTAGCCTGTTGAATGACCTTGGGATTGATTAAGGGTTCGTTGTTAGGGGAAGAGACACAAGTCTGAGGAGGTGAAAGGGGTGTCGTCGGGTAGACAAGGGTTTCCTCAACCACGAGCTTATCTACCTCCCCGATAACATGGTTACCATAACCATTTGGGGTTATAAACAAATCCCAGCAGTCATCCTATGACTCTAATTGATGTATGAGCAGGATTTTAACTAGGTCGTGATGAAAAAGGCTAGAGTCTGACCTCTGTTTCTTATATATTTTCCCCATTTTATAAAGACTCCTGAGTAGGTAATACGACATATTTAAAGGGAAACCCATAAAACTCATAAGCAGGCGTAAATGGTACAAAAATACAAGCCCGAACCGTCCCTCACCTGTAACAAATTGTTTTACCACAGTGAGTAAATCATGCCACCGATCTTTTAGGAATGAAATTGGCATACCTCTATCATAGCTGGTTATTTTTCGAGATGTAAACAGCAGGGTCCACGGAACTTCCTCTAATTTTGCGTTTTTAAACCATTTTTGACCACTCGCTGACAATCCTGTGGCTTGACTCAGGAACTCCTCGGTAACCTTCAGTTTCACATCACCAACTTTCGCCCTACAACCATCAAAGGATAAGGCGAATTCTTGGGCAACCCCTGAAACTTCCTAATGAAAACATGCTAGCCATTTCTTTCCAAATCCTCCCTAACATCGTCGTATGAGAGCAGGGTTTGGATATTGTTTGGTTCAATTCTCACGACAGGAGCCATACTGGATGGGAGGGTAATCAAACAAGCACAGCATATAGGTAGGGTTTGCAAAAACAAAATAGAGCCATAACCTTGAGCCCAACAATGAACTATGTAAAGACTAATACGATGGGATAGTCGTTTAATCAAAACGCATGCGAAGAGGTTTGTGAAACCTGAGGCCATCCCAAGTGATAATGGCAGTCTGTAAGTCATATGCCACCTTTTCATTCTGTACGAGCTAGGACAAAAACATTAAGATGAGAATGAGTGCACGCATCATGAGTTTAATTGCAAAGCTTGGGTAAATCAAAAATCGAAAAATCAAGAGTTTTGTGAAAGAAATGTAATCAAATATCAAACCAAAACCATACAAAAAATCAAATGGTGGGGGTGTTTTGTTCATAAAACCAATAACTTCTTAAGCATGCTTAGCATTGAAAGGATCAAAAACAAAGAGGGTAATATCTTCATGGCAAGGAATCAAAATTCCATAATAAATTATATAAACAATTTTCCTTCAATGAAATTTTAAAACAAAATGGTAATTGGAGTCGCAAGTTTTCATGCTTTCAGTCATGAAAACGAAGCATGAGTAGGCAAACGGTAAAAGCGACGATTTACAACTATCTTTTCAGAAACTGTTCATGAAGAGTAATAAAATTTCATGAACCTGTGTAGGCAGCTATGTAGATCATTTAATTGATATATATAATAAAAATAACAATTATATTATTGCTGCCAAAAATGGCGACATGCTGGGAGAAGCAGTTATCTCTGTTACACGAACACGTTCAGGTTAGAAAAATCTGAAAAACTTCAAATTGAAGAACAACTAAAAAGTCATTTGAACATCTCAAATAATCATGACACAGTCCAATTTCAGATAACTTTTATTTTTAAAGAAACAAAAACTGGTGACAAACTTGGTACGAGAAAGCCACGATGTTAAGTTAAAATCTTTAATACTGTTGACAGGGCCACTGCTACCAGTAGGCATTCATAGACTCGACAGGGATGTCAATTAACCCACTCTAACGTTTGTATCCTGTCAAGAAATTTCAAATTAGAACGAAGGACGCTTAGGGCCAAAACAAAATTCATATCTGAGAAATTTTTTTTACCTGACATTGCTTCACTGCCAGTGGGCCTGTTCAGTACCCCGACGAAGTTATCTTGGCTTCATGCATGCATTTACCCACTGCCAGAAGACCTATTTAGTGTCCCGATGGGTTTACAAACACTTCCCACATCTCTCTGAGAGTTTATTCACATTCTGATATAGTTTTAAAGATATTCAATAGAGCGGGGTGACACTGAAAATTCCAGTTTTTTAACATATCTTAATATTTCCACAGGCCTTTAAATTTTTTCGTGTTGTCCTTCATCAAGATCGAAAAATAGTTTATTAATAAAACTAATTTTCAAGAACAGGGAGACATCGTTGAGTTGCTCTCTTAAAGAAAAGGGACAGTGTAAAAATATTTTTAAAAATGGTCGTGAATACTTTCAAGTGAAAATTGAAACCGAGAAAACACTTTTCAAACAAAAAGTCATCTTTAACCAGGCTACAATTTCAGAGAAATACAACACTTAATGTTTTGACAACTTTTAACAGTTATTTTCGAGGGGAAGTATTATGTTTTCTTCGTCTGAGCTAGCCCGTGGTGCAGGCATGTGTGTTTCAAAAAGAAAGATCGATAGGTAGAAATGAAAACAAAACAAACCAGAAAAGAAAAACAAACAAGAAGGAAAAAAAAACAGAAATATTTACAAAAGGTGTATGGGAGAGTCATCAGGTAAAGTACTTTTTAAGAGCTTGGCCATTCACTGGGAAGGTGTCTGTATGTCCCTCTAAATTCTGCACACGAAAGGAAATGGGACCTAGTTTCTCAGCAATTAAAAATGGTCCCAACCACAAGTTTTGAAACTTAGTATGCTCTCATTTTCCCTCATGAGGTTTGTCCCACTTAAGGACAAGATCGCCTACCTCAAAATTCCTGTCAAAGGCAGAATTGGAATCAAACCAGTTTTTGACAATGAGTTGATGTTGATCCAATTTTCGTTTTTCTTGAGCCCTTACTTCCTCTAACTTCAGCAAAGTGTTAATCTGACTTTCCAAGGGAGGATAGTCTTCTTCTTGCACTTTCTGCGATAACTGCAGAGATGGAAGAAGAACATGCGGTGGAAGAATCGCTTCCCTGCCATAAACGAGAAAAAATGGGGAATTACCAACAACAGTTTTAGGAGTTACCCTATCATCCCAGATTGCGTTAAATAGTGCATTATGCCAGTTTTTATGGTTTTCAAAGATCATTCTCTTGATGATTTTGATCAGGTTTTTATTAGTTGATTCCGCCAAACCATTTCCTTGGGGGTAATTGCTAGCAGAGTACTTTAATTTTATTCCTTTTTCTAGAGCGAAATCACTCATTTCAAGAGATGCAAAATAGGAAGAATTGTCAAATACTAGGCATTCAGGAATACCGAAACGAGTGATAATATTTGAATTCAGGAAGGATATTACCTGGGTGGTGTTTACAACTTTTAATGGCATAGCCTCGGACCATCTGGTGAAATAATTTGTGGTTGTTATGATGTATTTATGCTGCTGCGAGGACATTGGGTTAATTGGGCCTATAATATCGAGGCCCCACTGCTAAAAAGGGGAGTCTACCGAAACTGGTTGCAGCGGGAAAACTAGTTTTTGTACTCATCCAGATGCCTTTTGACAGATTACACACTTGTGGCACAAGGCATGGGCATATTTGAAAAGAGTAGGCCAGTAATAACCTGCTCTTAATACTTTATGGGCAGTGGTGTCTCCACCAAAATGCCCACCAGCTTCCCCTGCATGTAATTCCAATAAGACTTTTTCTGCTTCATCTTTTTCAAGACAGCACATAAGTATTCCATCGAAATTTTGGCAAAACAAAATACCATTTACTAGCTACAAAGAAGCAGATTTTAATCTCAGTGTTCTCCTCTTTTTTGGATCAAGGTGTCGGGGAGTTGATTCATGCATAAGATAAAATTTGATGTCATCATACCAAGGACTAGTAAGATTTTGTGCACAGCAGATTTGATTTTGATTGTGCTGATCTTGAATTAATATATCAGTTTCATTTTATTGTCCTATAGCTGAATCAACAACCAACTTAAATAAACCTTGGCCTCTAACAATCTATGCTGGGGTAATTTCTATGTCGTATTCTTGTAAGAAGGTAACCCAGTTTGTCCTTTTTTCATCCAGTTCTTTCTGCACTAACAAATTTCTGACAACAGGGTAAGGGACATTGATTTTTGTCCTAGATTTCAGTAGATAAGATCGAAAGTGTTTTACCGCTTTAAAAACAACATAAGCGTGTTGATCTACTGTTGGGTAATTAATTTCTGCTCTCTTGAAGGATGAGCTCATAAAGGCAATTGGGAATTCATTGTTTTCAGCATTCTTTTGGGTTAGGACAGCAACATAAGACCGATCAGAAGCAAACATGTAGAGGGTGAAGTCTTGCGAAAAATCAGGGCTCATTAGAGAAAGAGCGTCTACTATAGCCTTTTTTATTGAGTCAAAAGCCTCACTTTATAAAGGTCCCCATTGGTACTGTACATCATTTTTTATTAAATTTTGTAATGGTCTGACCATTTCTGAAAAGCTGGGGACGAATCTCCTGGCAAAGTTTATCTGTCCTAAGAAAGATTGCATGGACTTTTTTTAAGAGGGAGGGGGCAGTTTTGAAATGACTTGGGTCCTTTCAGGGTCAATATTCATCCCTTCATTTGATACAATGAATCCAAGGAGCTTACCTTGTTCTACTGCAAAGACAATTTTTTTAGGATTTAAAGAAATGTCATACTTACGACATCGTTGTAGAACAGATCTTAGATGAGCTGGATGATCTCCTTTATTTTTTTAGAAGACAGTGACGTCATCTAGATAAACTACTACAGATTGATTGATTAAGCCGCGGAAAGTGATATCCATCACTCTCTGAAAAGTGGCACCGACATTTATGAGCCCAAAGGGAATCTTCCTATAAGCGTAGGTGCCCCATGGGGTACGGAAAGTAGTTTTGAGATGGTCTGGGGGAGACATAAGGATTTGGTTATATCCTGAAAAACCATCTAGCAACAATAATCTTTCCGAACCAGATACTTGTTGAAGGATCTGTTCCATGGGAGGGACATGGTAGTTGTCTTTATCAGACGCTCGGTTTAAATTTCGAAAATCGACACATAGTCGGATTTCACCACTCTTTTTCCTCACAGGGAAAATATTAGAGACCCACTGTGTACGTCTTACTGGGAAGATTATTTTAGCATTCAGGAGTTTGTTCAATTCTTTCTTGACTATTGGTTCGATTTTTGGGTGCATCTTTCTCAACTTCTGTTGAAAAGGTTGGGTCTGGGGTTTCATGGGAATAATGTGTTGTATGATGTTAGGATCAAAGGTCTTTAAGTCGTCGTACGTCCAGGCAAAGACATCTTTGAATTCCTTAAAAAACTTAATAAATGCTATCTTTTCTTGCTCAGAACATCCCAACCCCAAGTTGATTTATTGTGGGTTATCTTTATTTCCTAAATTTACTTTTTCATGTGTCAAGGAAGAACTATTATTTTTACAATTCACTGATTTTATGAATTTATCGTGAAGATCATAAAAAATTTCTAATCTAACCACAGATTTTGGGATAGAGTTTACCATGTCTGATGCAGACTTTGGGGATCTTGGATCTGGTATTACCGTAAAATCGCGAAGGTTTTCGTCGTGGATACCTTCGTCGATAACTGCGCCTTGGAAAGTCTCTTCCATGTGCAGAAAACTAATGATTTGTTGATCGTCATCGAAGACTCTCCAATTTGTAATGTTGTCCGAGACGGATGTTCTGAAAAACAACTCGACGAAAAACGCATTCGGAGATAGGCCTTCTGCAAGAAAAAGTTTTGAGGCGACGTTAGCTAACAAATCAACCTCAGAATTAGAATTATTCAATCTAGGAATAGAATTTATGTTAAACGCGGAAAACTTGTTCATTAAATTCCATACCTCAGTCTGATAGCTTTTCAGGTGTGGATATAAACAGTGGATATAATTTTTTACATGTCTAACCACGATTTTTGAATCACCAAAGACAGTTGAATTCTGAATGTTCAAATCTAGTGCTTTTCTGAGACCTTGCAAGAGTGCCTCGTATTCAGCTGTATTGTTTGTGCATTCGAATTATAACCGGAAAGCAATCAAAGTTTTGTTACCTGATGGATCAATGAGCATGCACCCTACACCAGCTCCTTCCTTAGATTTTGACCCATCGAAGTAAAGAGACCAGATTTGATTTTCGTCAGGTGCATGTGGCCACTGAGAGAAGGTTGTCGACTGTGTGCACATCATAATTTCAGATTGTTGTTCCAGGTCAGTAATGGTAGAAGTTTCAGCCATGAAAATGCCGAAAAAAGTGTCCATCCCCTGTATTTCAGGTGAATTTGTGGAAGCAGTGAATGGTTCATTAGGATCATTTAAATCGGTTACTGTGAACTTAAGATAACGCTCACGATTTACCTTGATTTTGTTAGGCTTTCCATTCTCGGGCAGCCACAAGTGAGACCAATCCATTGCAAAATAGCAATATAGTTGTTCAGACCAATCTCTACTTAAAAACAAACCATATACTTCTAGGATATCTACGACAATGATATGAATAACTTGATAGAATTTAGGATTAGATGATAATCTGATGAGAACATTTTTTAATTCACCTATTACTTTAACACTAGTTCAATCAAACTGAATAATTTTCTGGCTAGACGGTTGAACTTTGGCATTAAATTTTTGATAGACAGACCAAGGCATTACGTTTGACGATGCACCTGAATCTACCATACAATTATGTACATTCCTATTGAAAATTTCAAAAGTCAACAAAAAGGGAGGGACATTTTAGCGAGTATTAACAACAGAAGTTTGTTGTTTTTTAATTGAAACCCCTGAAACTAGTTTATCTACATTTGTTACATTTTTTACAGCAAGGTCTCTTTTATCAGAAGGCTCTGACGTTGTTTTGGCGGAGACCTTTTGAGGTGTTTTGGTGTTGTTTTCAACAACTTTGTTGTTGTTCAGATTGTTGTTTTCTGTAATATTTTGCAGCATCTTTTGCAGAAGAAAAGATAATTTTAATAATTCATAAACAGAAATGTCAGCCCTAAGTTTTTTCAGATCCTCAATCAAATCATACTCTAAACTTGGGGCTGTTGAATTTTGTTTAGTTTCAATTGATTTAGACAGTTTTGGAGGTGCATTAGTTACAATTTCAGAAGAAGACTTATTTGTTGTCTTACTCCTGGTATTGTAAGGATGCACTATTTCGAAATTATCTTGAAAAATGTTATACGAAAAATGTCTGAAAATGTTTGGGGAGGATTCGTCCTCTTCCACTATCTCTTGTTCAGCTACTTCTTCAGGAATCTCAGGAGGAATCAAGTTATCATGTGCTTCTAGAATCGTCTGAATAGCGAATTGTAAGCTTTCTAGATTTAGGCCTTTAGAATTTGAGTTAGGCCGGTTTGTGGGAAAAGATTTTCTAAAAGGGGGTTTGTAAGGTCCTTTGCTTGAAGAAGCTTCTTCAGCCGATCTTTTCAAATCTATAACTTTATTAGATAACTTCTGAACGACCTTTTGTAAGTTTTCTAGATCTGAACTATCTGGTTGAGTTTTGTTTTGGGGAGGTCTAGGAAGGATTTCGATTTTCTTCTTGGAAGATGAAGTAGTCTCTGCCTCGTTATAGGTATTGTATTTTAGGCTGAGAATATCTTTCTCGATTTGACTCGCCTCTTCGAAGGCTTCTAACAATGTGGATTTCTTGGACCTTTTTACCCAAATGGCTTTGCTTTGATGTAAGGCTTTCATGTAGTATGCGACGATAAGATTTTTGGCAGGCATCGAGTCCGTGGCGATTCGATTCTTTAATGTCAGGAACCTTTGATTAAAGTCTTTTATCTTTTCTTTGGGGTTCATCTTTAAACTAGAGAGTTCCATGGCTAGAACTTCAGGAGATTTGTTGTCTCCGAATTTCTCAAGGAAACAGGACTCGAATCTATCCCATGAGACGATGGTGTGAGGTTGTTGGGAAAAGTACCAGGTAGAGGCATTGCCTTCAAAGGTGTAGGGAAAAATCCTACATACTACGTCTTCGTGTTCAACACTACGGAGCCTAATAGCTAGCATGAATTTTTTGATATGATCCTCAGTAATCTGCTTGGAGTCTGGATCAAATTTAGGGAGCCATTTCTCCGGATTTTTAGACAAAGGATGTTGGGGCCCAGGTATGGCCACTACATCTTGATCGAGCCAAGGTCTGGCGAGATTGTTCGGATTGGCCATAGGTGTGAGTGGTGTCGAAGGCTGAGATGAGGAACTACCTTCGTCTGATGATTCTTCTCCAGAAGAAGAAAGAGATGAAGGGGGTGGTGATGGTGGAATACCAGATCTTCCTGCTACAGGAGTGAGGATGTGATCTAGATCCGTAGGGTTTAGGGTAAGATCAGTACCTTCAAGTTGTTCCTTGATATCAGAGAAGTCTGAAGGTTGGCTCAAAGGCTGACCTAGTTGTCTGATACGGGCCAAGGCACTGTGCGTCCTTATGAGGGATTGACGAACAATTTCTTGTACGTCGATCCCTGGGGGGTTTGAAGTTACTGGTTCAACGGTGATCCGTGGATTGTCATTTGATGTGGTTGTTTTTTGAGGGACAATGTTGTCGTCAGAATGACTTCTTGTTACTATAGGTGAGCGGGTAGGTGGGGGAGGAGTCTTGCGACCTCCTCATGCCATTAATAGTATTCAGGCCCTCCTTCTAGCGCCATCTGTTGACGGGCGAAATTGACCGCTCATCAACTGGAAGAGTGAGTCCGGTCCAGGGTTGTCTAATTAACCCAAGCCGTTTGGATTGACCCACCTTGACAGGTTTAATGGCTCCTTTGGCCAATCTAAAGTCCTAAGGGAAGCGAAAAACAACTAAAAGAAATATAATAACTTACTGAATAATAGTTACTGAAACATATATGTACGCCTAGATATATACATATATAATTTATCTAAGTAATATTTATATAATAGTTCTATTTATCATATATACAATATATACAAATCACGAGTTTTAATCTAAACTCATAAAAATCGAATGTAAATGGGTTCTTTTAACAACAGTTATAAAGAAAGCGAAAATACTATGTATTTTTGGTTTGTTTTCTTGTATGTATACATTCATGAAATCAAATATTAAACTGCTTAATTAAGCAAATCGATATAGATAGTGGAAATTATTCTATATATAAAAAATTCTATAATAAGCACACAAACGAAATAAAATAATGGACTAACCTATTAATGCATCCGACGTCTGTACAATAGAGAATATCCAGCCACCTTTATCCGAGAAGTAAACCTGCAACGGATCTTAAGATTGCTCCTAATAAATACGAAACAATATGTTGGAGATTGAGTTTTGATAACAGAATATATAATGGACACAGTCACAATGATCTTATGATTTACAAGTAACTACAATGAGATAAGCCTCGCTATAAGAACTTGTATTTAAACATTCAACAGAAAATTAGAGATAAATCTCATAATTTAAATTGAATCGATGATCACCGTATATTGTATTTGAAACACGAGATATGGACAGCATATAAAAAATGAATCATATCAACTTGCAATAAATCATGACGACAAAATCAATCACCATCTATTATCAAATCGAAATAAACATAACTTGAACTAAAACATCATACAGAAAAGATAAAGCTGTAACATGCATTCTATTCCATTCAAGTCTATGAGTAAATGCCCATACTCTTTCCCTGGGCCAAGATGATCCACTATTTACAAAATGATAGGTTTATAAAAGACTCAGGAAATATAACTGTTTCTGAGATCAAATTTGTTTCAAAAATAAAGGGGGATGCAACCACCCTGATTTCACTAAATCCTAAGAAAAACTAACAACAGTTCATTTCTGTCCATTCAAAATACATGATAGATGTGACTGGAAGGTCTCAAGAGTGTTTCAAATCATTTTTGACATCATGGATCCCTGAATATCCTGGAAGAGAAAGAAAATAGAAAGATTTCAGACACCTTTTCTGTCATTAATTTATACAATTCGAATTGATGTAACTAGCTACAGAATCTTGCGATTCTGTAGCTAGTTATAATAGTAAAAGAAATCTCATTTTATTTAATAAATAAAACAAACTAATTTAATAATGAAAAATAACTTATCCAGCAAACCAAATAATCTAACTTAAGAACGAAATCAAACATGCTATTAATCTAAGAGATCATACCTGTAAACATGCAATCAAATTGTATCATGAAACCTTGGAGTTTACAATGGCTGTAGCAGCCTCGACATTTTTAAATATCACATGACCTGTGGTTTTAATACATTTTTCTTTCCCCTGGATGACGGATTCAAGCCTGTGGTTTTTGTTTGTTAAAACATCGATTTTCTCTTTTAAAACCTTAACCCGTGATTGCAGAACTGGGATATCCGTATAATATCTTTCAATCCATGATAAACAAACCTCACATTGTAACTGTGTGGCGTTTGCATTAGAACAAACAAGATTTTGGACCGGAGCATCGTCCAAACGAATAGTAGGTTCATTGCAAAGCTTGACACCAGGAAACTCTAGATTGTCTTTCAAACAAGGAGGCAAATTATCGACAAAGTTATAGGGTCAGTCAAGGTGTGGCTCGAATGACAAAGGGTCTTCCTCTGCAAGGAATTTGTTAATTTTTGAGTCTGATATTTCATTAACCTCGATCATGCTGATCGCATTGGCATGAGAATTCATCTTATTACGAAGACTCTGTAAAATAAGCCTGCCAGCTCTTTTGTTTTTAAAATTGATATCAATATTACTCTTAAACCTCTTTCCTATAGGTTTCTTCACAATTTTAACACAGTCCTTTGGATGTGTAATCTATTGACTAGCATGTTGAATGACCTTGGTATCGATCAAGGGTTAATTGTTAGGGGAAGAGACACAAGTCTGAGGAGGTGAAAGGGGTGTCGTCAGGTGGACAAGGGTTTCCTCAACCACGATCTTATCTACCTACCTGATAACAGGGTTACCATAACCATTTCGGGTTATAAACGAATCCCAACAATCATCCTATGACTCTAATTGATTATGAGCAGGATTTTAACTAGGTCGTGATGAAAAAGGCTAGAGTCTGACCTCTGTTTCTTATATATTTTCCCCATTTTATAAAGACTCGTGAGTAGGTAATACGGCATATTTAAAGGGAAACCCATAAAACTCATAAGCAGACGTAAATGGTACAAAAATACAAGCCCGAACCATCCCTCACCTATAAAAAATTGTTTTACCACAGCGAGTAAATCATGCCACCGAGCTTTTAGGAATGAAATTGGCATACCTCTATCACAGCTGGTTATTTTTCGAGATGTAAACAACAGGGTCCAGGGAACTTCCTCTACTTTTGCGTTTTTAAACCATTTTGACCACTTGTTGGCAATCCTATGGCTTGACTCAGGAACTCCTCGGTAACCTCCAGTTGCACATCACCAACTTTCTCCCTACAACCATCAAAGGATAAAGATAATTCTTGGGCAACCTAAAGATTAAAACCCTGAAACTTCTTGATGAAAACATGCCAGCCATTTCTTTCCAAATCCTCCCTAGCATCGTCATATGAGAGCAGGTTTTGGATACCGTTTGGTTCAATTCTCACGATAGGAGCCATACTGGATGGGAGGGTAATCAAACAAGCACATCATACAGGTAGGGTTTGCAAAAAAAAACCAGAGCCATAACCCCGAGCCCAACAATGAACGATGTAAAGACTAATACGATGGGATAGTCATTTAATCAAAATGCATGCGAAGAGTTTTGCGAAACTTGAGGCCATCCCAAGCGATAATGGTAGTCTGCAAGTCGTATGCCACCTTTGCATTCTATACAAGCTAGGACAAAAACATTAAGACGATAATGAGTGCATGCATCATGAGTTTAATTGCAAATTTTGGGTAAATCGAAAATCGAAAAATCAAGAGTTTTGTGAAAGAAATGTAATCAAATATCAAACCAAAACCATACAAAAAATCAAATGGTGGGGGTGTTTTGTTCATAAAACCAATAACTTTTTAAGCATGCTTAGCATTGAAAGGATCAAAAACAAAGAGGGTGATATCTTCATGGCAAGGAATCAAAATTCCATAATAAATTATATAAACAATTTGCCTTCAATGAAATTTTAAAACAAAATGGTAATTGCAGTCGCAAGTTTTCATGCTTTCAGTGATGAAAACGAAGCATGAGTAGGCAAAAGGTAAAAGCGACAATTTACAACTGTTTTTTCAGAAATTGTTCATGAAGAGTAATAAAATTTCATGACCCTATGTAGGCAGCTATGTAGATCATTTAATTGATATATATAATAAAAATAACAATTATATTATTGTTGCCAACACCTCCTGAGTCCATTTAGGGACACATTGACAATTTGGTTTGGCGGCACAAAATCACAATCGAGTGACATAATTGAGTTCCATAAGCTCTAGAAGGTGTGTATGACCAACTCCCGCATGACCACAATGACCACAATCGTCCGACACAGGGGATTTGAAAGTTGACTCCCTGTTTCGGATTTGCATTGTGCCTCACTGAGCTAAACCCTAGTTCTGGAGATCCTTTAACAAAAACTTTTTTGGGCAAAGGAATCACAGGAGAGGGGTCCCCCTAGCTAGAATCTAGTGCTAGGAGTCCAACATAACTGACCTTTCGTCGATCCAAGGCATGGTTTGGGTGCTATGGCAAGTTGCAACTAGCCTTATGAATCCATTCAGGGACACAATGACAATTTGGTCCAGGGGCACAAAATCACAATCGGACAATGTAACTGAGTTTCGTAAGCTCCAGAAGGTGTGTATGACCAATGTTCACACGACCACAGTGCCCAAAATTTCCTGACATAGGGGCTTTGAAAGTTGACCCCTTGTGTCAAATTTGCATTATGCCTCATTGAGATAAACCCTAGTTCCAAAGATCCTCTAAAAAACACATTTTTGGGCGACGAAATCACTGGAGAGGGTTCCCCCTAGATGGAATCCGGTGCCAAGAGTCTAACATAACTGACGTTTTGTTGATCCGATGCATGGTTTGGGTGCTATGGCAAGTTACAACTCGCCTCCTGAATCCATTCAATGACACAATGAAAATTTGGTCTGGAGGCACAAAATCACAACCGAGCAATGTAACTAAGTTCTGTAAGCTCCCGAAGTTGTGTATGACCAACGCCCACACGACCACGGTGCCCACAATCACCCGACATAGGGGCTTTGAAAGTTGACCGCTTGTGTCGGATTTGCATTGTGCCTCATTGAGCTAAACACTAGTTCCAAAGATCCTCTAACAAACACTTTTATAGGCAACAAAATCACAGGATAAGGGTCCCCCTAGCTAGAATACGGTGTCGGGAGTCTAGTAGAACTTGCGTTTCGTCGATTCGAGGCATGTTTTGGTTTCTATGGTGAGTTTCAATTCGCCTACTGAATCCATTCAGGGACATAATGGCAATTTGGTCTCGGGGCACAAAATCACAACCGAGCGACGTAACTGGGTTTCGTAAGCTCCAGAAGGTGTGTATGACCAATGCCCACATGACCACGGTGCTCAACATTGCCCAACACATGGGATTTGAAAGTTGACCCCTTGTGCTAGATTTGCATTGTGCCTCACTGAGCTAAACCCTAGTTCCAAATATCCTCTAACAAGCACTTTTTGGGTGACAAAATCACAGGAGAAAGGTCACCCTAGCTGGAATCAGGTGCCAGGAGTCCAATAGAACTGGCGTTTTGTCGATCCGATGAACGATTTCAGTGTTATGGTGAGTTGCAACTTGCCTCCCGAATCCATTCAGTGACACAATGACAATTTGGTCTGGGGGAACAAAATCACAACCGAGTGACGTAACTAAGTTACATAAGCTCTTGAATGTGTGTATGACCAACGCCCACACGACCATGGTGCCCACAATCACCTGACATGGGGTCTTTGAAATTTGACCCCCTGTGTTGGATTTGCATTGTGCCTCACTGAGCTAAACCCTAGTTCTAAAGATCCTCTAAAATACACTTTTCTAGGCGAAAAAATCACAGAAGAGGGGTCCCCTTAGTTGGAATCCAGTGCTAGGAGTCCAAAATAACTGGCGTTTCATCGATCCAAGGCATGGATTGTGTGCTATGGTGAGTTGAAACTTGCCTCCTGAAGCCATTCAAGGACATAATGATTGTTTGATCTGAGGGCACAAAATCATAATCGAGCGATGTAACTAAGTTCTGTAAGCTCTGGAAGGCGTGTATGACCAACGCCACACGACCACGGTGCACACAATCTCCTGACACATGGGATTTGGATGTTGATCCCATGTGTTGGATTTGCATTGTGCCTCATTGAGTTAAACCCTAGTTCCAAAGATCCTCTAACAAACACTTTTTTTGGGGATAAAATAAGATGAGAGGGGTCCCTCTAGCTGGAATCTGGTGCTAGGAGTCCTATAGAACTGGTGTTTTGTCGATATGAGGAACGGTTTGGCTGCTATGGTGAGTTGCAACTTGCCTCCTGAAGCCATTCAAGGACAACATGAAAATTTGGCCCGCGGGCACAAAATCACAACCGGGCAATGTAATTGAGTTCCTAAGCTCTGAAAAGTGTGTATGACCAACGCCCACACGACCACGGTGCCCAAAATTTCCCGACACATGGGATTTGAAAGTTGACCACTTGTGTCGGATTTTCATTGTGCCTCATTGAGCTAAACCCTACTTTCGAATATCCTTTAACAAACACTTTTTCTGGGCGATAGAATCACAAGAGAGGGGTCCCCCTAGCTGGAATATGGTGCCAGGAGTCTAACATAACTAGTGTTTTTTCGATCCGAGGCAAGATTTGGGTACTATGGCGAGTTTCAACTCACCTTCTGAATCCATCCAAGAACACAATGAAAATTTGGTTTGGGGGCACAAAAACACAACCGGGTGATGTAATTGAGTTCTGTAAGCTCTGGAAGGTGTGTATGACCAACTCCCACACGAACACGGTGCCCACAATCACCCGACACAGGGGCTTTGAAAATTGACCCCCTATGTTGAATTTTCATTGTGCCTCACTGAGATAAACTCTAGTTATGGAAATATTCTAACAAACACTTTCTTGGGTGACAAAATCATAGGAGAAGGGTCCCCCTAGCTGGAATATGGTGTTAGGATTCCAACAGAACTAGCGTTTCGTCGATCTGATGCATAGTTTGGGTGCTATGGCGAGTTTCAACTCGCTTCCTGAATCCATTCAGTGACACAATGACAGTTTGGTCTGGGGCACAAAATCACAATTGGGTGATGTAACTGAGTTCTGTAAGCTCCAGAAGGTGTGTATGCCCAATGTCCACATGAGAACTGTGCCCACAATTTCCCGACACGGGGGCTTTGAAAGTTGACCCCCTGTGTCGGATTTGCATTGTGCCTCACTGAGATAAACCCTAGTTCCATAGATCCTCTAACAAACATGTTTTTGGGCTATTAAATCACAGGATAGGGGTCCCCATAACTGGAATCCTGTGCCAGGAGTCCAACAGAACTCTTGTTTTGTCGATCCAAGGCATAGTTTGGTTTCTATTGCGAGTTGCAACTCGCCTATTGAATCCATTCCGAGACACAATGACAATTTTGTTTGGGGGTACAAAATTACAACCAGGCTACGTAATTGAGTTTTGTACGCTCCCGAAGGTGTGTATGACCAACGCCTACACAAACACAGTTCTCACAATCACCCAAAACATGGGCTTTGAAAGTTTACCCCCTGTTTCGAATTTGCATTGTGCCTCACTGAGCTAAACCCTAGTTCTGGAGATCCTCTAACAAGCACTTTTCTGGGATGAAATCACATAAGAGGGGTCCCCCTAGATGGAATCCAATGCCAGGAGTCCAACATAAATGGTTTTTCGTCGATCTGATGCATGGTTTGGGTGCTATGGCAAGCTGCAACTCACCTCCTGGAGCCATTCAATGACACAATGTCAATTTGGTATGGGGGCACAAAATCACAACCGAGTGACATAACTGAGTTCCATAAGCTCTAGAAGGTGTGTATGAACAATGCCCACACGAACAGGGTGCCCACAATCACTGATCACAGGGGCTTTGAAAGTTGACCCCCTGTGTCAGATTTGCATTGTGCCTCACAGAGCTAAACCCTAGTTCCAAAGATCCTCTAAAAAACAATTTTATGTACGACGAAATCACAGGAGAAGGGTCACCCTATCTAGAATCTTATGCCAGGATTCTAAAATAACTAGTGTTTCATCGTTCTAAGGCACAAATTGGGTGCTATGGCGAGTTGCAACTCACCTCCTAAAGCCATTTAGGAACACAATGAAAATTTGATCACGGGGCACAAAATCATAGGAGAGGGGTCACCTATCTGGAATATGATGCCAGGGTTCCAGAATAACTGGCGTTTGATCGATCTGAGGCACAAATTGGGTGCTATGGCGAGTTGCAACTCACCTCCTGAAGCCATTCAGGAACACAATGAAAATTTGATCTCGGGGCACAAAATCACAGGAGAGAGGTCATCTTATCTAGAATATGATGCTAGGATTCCAAAATAACTGGCGTTTCATCGATCCGAGGCACAAATTGGGGGCTATGGTGAGTTGCAACTCACCTCCTGAAGCCATTCAGGAACACAATGAAAATTTGATCCTGGGGCACAAAATCACAACTGGGCGATGTAACTAAGTTTTGTAAGATCTGGAAGGTGTGTATGACCAACGCCCACATGACCACGATGCCCACAATCTCCTGACACATGGGCTTTGAAATTTGACCCCTGTGATGGATTTGCATTGTGCCTCACTGAGCTAAACCATAGTTCAAAATATCCTCTAAGAAACACTTTTTAGGGCGATAGAATTAGCAGAGAGGGGTCCCCCTAGATGGAATTCAGTGCTAGGAGTCCAACATAACTATTGTTTCATCGATCTGAGGTACGGTTTGGGTGATATGGCGAGTTTCAACTCGCCTCCTGAAGCCATTCAGGGACACAATGAAAATTTGGTCTGCGGGCACAAAGTCACAATCGGGTGACGTAATTGAGTTTCGTAAGCTCCGGAGGGTGTGTATGACCAACGCCCACATGACCACAGTGCCCACAATCGCTCAACACATGGGCTTTGAAATTTGACCACCTATGTTAGATTTGCATTATGCCTCACTGAGCTAAACCCTAGTTCCAGAGATCCTCTAACAAACCCTTTTTTGGGCAACCGAATCATAGGAGAGGGGTCCCCCTAGATGGAATTTGGTGCCAGGAGTCCAACATAACTAGCGTTTCGTCTATCCGAGGCACATTTTGGTTTCTATGGAGAGTTACAACTAGCCTCCTGAAGCCATTTAGGGGCACAATGACAATTTTTTCTTGGGGCACAAAATCATAACCGGGCGATGTTAATGCATTTTGTAAGCTTCGAAAGGTGTGTATGACCAATTCCCACACGACCACGGTGCCCACAATTGCTTGACACATGGGATTTGAAAGTTGAACCCCTATGACGGATTTGCATTGTTACTCACTAAGATAAAACCTAGTTCCAAAGATCCTCTAACAATCACTTTTATGGGCAACGAAATCACAGGAGAGGGGTCCCCCTAGCTAGAATCTGGTGTCGGGAGTCTAACAGAACCGACGTTTTGTCGATCTGATGCACGGTTTGGGTGTTATGGCGAGTTACAACTCGCCTCTTGAATCCATTCAATGACACAATGACAATTTGGTCTTGGGGCACAAAATCACAACCGAGCGATGTAACTGAGTTCCATAAGCTCTCGAAGCTATGTATGACCAACGCCCACACGACCATGGTGCCCACAATCACTCAACATAGGGGCTTTGAAAGTTGACCCCCTGTGTCTGATTTGCATTGTGCCTCACTGAGCTAAATCATAGTTCCAGATATCCTCTAACAAACACTTTTCTAGGCAACCAAATCATAGGATAGGGGTCCCCCTAGCTAGAATACGGTGTCAGGAGTCCAATAGAACTGGCGTTTCATCGATCCGAGGCACGTTTTGGTTTCTATAGCGAGTTGCAAGTCGCCTACTGAAGCCATTCAAGGACACAATGGAAATTTGGTCTGGAGGCACAAAATCACAATCGAGGGACGTAACTGGGGTTCGTAATCTCGAAAAGGTGTGTATGACTAATGCCCACATGACCACTGTGCCCAAAATTGCCCAACACATGGGATTTGAAAGTTGACCCCCTGTGCTAGATTTTCATTGTGCCTCACTGAGCTAAACCCTAGTTCTAGATATCCTCTAACAATAACTTTTTGGACGACAAAATAATAGGAGAAAGGTCACCCTAGCTGGAATCTGGTTCTAGGAGTCCAACAGAACTGGCGTTTTGTCGATCCGATGCACGATTTCAGTGTTATGGCGAGCTGCAACTCGCCCCCTGAAGCCATTCAGTGACACAATGACAATTTGGTTCGGGGGCACAAAATCACAACCAAGCAACGTAAATAAGTTACATAAGCTCCTGAATGTGTGTATGACCAATGCCCACACGACCATGGTGCCCACAATCACCTGACACTAGGGCTTTGAAATTTGACCCCCTATGTCGGATTTGCATTGTGCCTCACTGAGCTAAACCCTAGTTCCAAAGATCCTCTAAAATACACTTTTCTGGGCGACAACATCACAGAAGAGGGGTCCCCCTAGTTGGAATCTAGTGCTAGGAGTCCAAAATGACTGGTGTTTCATCGATCCCATGCACGGATTCTGTGCTATGGTGAATTTCAACTCACCTCCTGAAGCCATTTAAGGACATAATGATTGTTTGATCTGAGGGCACAAAATCACAACCGAGCGATGTAACTGAGTTCTGTAAGCTATGGTAGGTGTGTATGACCAATGCCCACATGACCACGGTGCACACAATCGCCCGACACATGGGCTTTGGAAGTTGATCCCATGTGTCATATTTGCATTGTGCCTCACTGAACTAAACCCTAGTTCTAGAGATCCCTTAACAAACATTTTTTTGGGCCATAAAATAAGATGAGAGGGGTCCTTATAGCTAGAATTTGGTGCTAGGAGTCCAATAGAACTGGTGTTTTGTCGATCTGAGGCATGGTTTGGGTGCTATGGCGAGTTGCAACTCGACTCCTAAAGCCATTCAAGGACAACATGAAAATTTGGTCTGCGAGCAAAAAATCACAACCGGGCAACATAACTGAGTTCCTAAGCTTCAAAAGGTGTGTATGACCAACGCCCACACGAACACGGTGCCCAAAATCGCCCGACACATGGGCCTTGAAAGTTGACCACTTGTGTTGGATTTTCATTGTGCCTCATTGAGCTAAACCCTACTTTTGAAGATCCTTTAACAAATACTTTTCTAGGGGATAGAATCACAAGAGAGGGGTCCCCCTAGATGGAATATGGTGTCAGGAGTCTAACATAACTACCGTTTTGTCGATCCGAGGCACGATTTGGGTGTTATGGCAAGTTTCAACTCGTCTCCTGAATCCATCCAAGAACACAATGAAAATTTGGTCCGGGGGCACAATATCACAACCGGGTGATGTAATTGAGTTATGTAAGCTCTGGAAGGTGTGTATGACCAACTCCCACATGACCACGGTGCCCACAATCACCTGACACAGGGGATTTGAAAGTTGACCCCCTATGTTGAATTTGCATTGTGCATCACTGAGCCAAACCCTAGTTATGGAAATCTTATAACAAACACTTTTTTGGGTGACGAAATCATAGGAGAAGGGTCCCCCTAGCTGGAATATGGTGCTAGGAGTCCAACAGAACTGGCATTTCGTCGATTTGATGCATATTTTGGGTGCTATGGAAATTTTAAACTCGTCTCCTGAATCCATTCAATGACACAATGACAATTTGGTTCAGGGGCACAAAATCACAATCGGGCGACATAACTGAGTTCTATAAGATCCAGAAGGTGTGTATGACCAATGCCCACATGCGCATGGTGCCCACAATCGCCTGAAACAGGGGCTTTGAAATTTTACCCCTGTGTCAGATTTGCATTGTGCCTCACTGAGCTAAACCCTAGTTCCAGAGATCCTCTAAAAAACACTTTTATGTGCGACGAAATCACATGAGAGGGGTCACCCTATCTGGAATCTGATGCCAGGATTCCAAAATAACTGGCGTTTCATCGATTCGAGGCACAAATTGAGTGCTATGGCGATTTGCAACTCACCTACTGAATCCATTCAGGAACACAATGAAAATTTGATCCCGGGGAACAAAATCACAGGAGAGGGGTCACCCTATCTAGAATCTAATGCCAGGATTCCAAAATAATTGGCGTTTCATCGATCCAAGGCACAAATTGGGTGCTATGGAGAGTTGCAACTCACCTCCTAAATCCATTCAGGAACACAATGAAAATTTGATCCCATGGCACAAAATCACAAGAGAGGGGTCACCCTATCTGGAATCTGATGCCAGGATTCCAAAATAACTAGCGTTTCATCAGTCCGAGGCACAAATTGGGTGCTATGACGAGTTGCAACTCACCTCCTGAAGCCATTTAGGAACACAATGAAAATTTGATCTCGAGGGAAAAAATCACAACTGGGCGATGTAACTAAGTTCTGTAAGATCTGGAAGGTGTGTATGACCAACGCCCACACGACCACGGTGCCCACAATCTCCCGACACATGGGCTTTGATATTATCCTCTAAAAAACACTTTTTGGGGCGATAGAATTAATGGAGAGGAGTCCCCCTAGATGGAATTCAGTGCCAGGAGTCCAACATAGCTATTGTTTCATCGATCTGAGGTACGGATTGGGTGCTATGGCGAGTTTCAACTCGCCTCTTGAAGCCATTCAGGGACACAATGACAATTTGGTCTATGGGCACAAAGTCACAACCGGGTGACGTAAATGAGTTTTGTAAGCTCCGGAGGGTGTGTATGACCAACGCCCACATGACCACGGTGCCCACAATCGCTCGACACATGGGCTTTGAAATTTGACCACCTGTGTTGGATTTGCGTTGTGCCTCACTGAGCTAAACCCTAAATCCGAAGATCCTCTAACAAACACTTTTTTGGACGATAAAATCATAGGAGAGGGCTCACCCTAGATGGAATTTGGTGCCAAGAGTCCATCATAACTAGCATTTCATCTATCCAAGGCACATTTTGGTTGCTATGGTGAGTTGCAACTAGCCTCCTGAAGCCATTCAGGGGCACAAAATCATAATCGGGCGATGTTACTAAGTTTCGTAAGCTCCGGAAGGTGTGTATGACCAACGCCCACATGACCATGGTGCCCACAATTGCCCGACACATGGGATTTGAATATTGAACCCCTGTTTCGGATTTGCATTGTTCCTCACTAAGATAAAACCTAGTTCCATAGATCCTCTAACAATCACTTTTCTGGGCAACGCAATCATAGGAGAGGGGTCCCCCTAGCTAGAATCTGGTGCCAGGAGTCTAATAGAACCAACGTTTTGTCAATCTGATCCACAGTTTGGGTGCTATGGTGAGTTACAACTCGCCTCCTGAAGCCATTCAATGACACAATGACAATTTGGTATGGGGGCACAAAATCACAACAGAGCGATGTAACTAAGTTCCGTAAGCTCCCAAAGCTATGTTTGACCAACACCCACATGACCACGATGCCCACAATCGCTCGACACAGGGGCTTTAAAAGTTGACCCCCTATGTCAGATTTGCATTGTGCCTCACTGAGCTAAACCCTAGTTCCAAATATCCTCTAACAAACACTTTTCTAGGAAACAAAATCACAGGATAGGGGTCCCCCTAGCTAGAATACGGTGTCAGGAGTCCAGTAGAACTGATGTTTCATCGATCCAAGGCACGTTTTGGTTTCTATGGTGAGTTGTAACTCGCCTACTGAAGCCATTCAGGGACACAATGGAAATTTGGTCTGGGGGAAGAAAATCACAACCGAGGGACGTAACTGGGTTTCATAAGCTCCAAAAGGTGTGTATGACCAATTCCCACATGACCACGGTGCCCAAAATTTCCCAACACATGGGATTTGAAAGTTGACCCCCTGTGTTGGATTTGCATTGTGCCTCACTGAGCTAAACACTAGTTCCAGATATCCTCTAACAAGCACTTTTTGGGCGACAGAATCACAGGAGAAAGGTCGCCCTAGCTGGAATCTGGTGCTAGGAGTCCAACAAAACTGGCGCTTTTTCGATCCAATGCACGATTTCGATGTTATGGAAAGATGCAACGTGCCTCCTGAATCCATTCAGTGACACAATGATAATTTGGTCCGGGGGCACGGGTCTGAGGGAGGGGTTATGTCAGTGGTTTCAGGTGACTCAAACACAAGAGGAGTTTCAACATCCTCTTCCGAAATATCCTACGAGATGGACATAAAAATATTTTGTTCCTTACACTTGTGGCCTAGAAAATATTTTTCATCACAATTATAATAAAGGCCTTTGAGTTGGAGTTCATCCATTTCAACCCTGGTCAATTTTTGGATCTTTAGTGGAGTAGATGGAGTAGTGGGATTTACTGGTTTAGTGCAAGGGATAAAGGAGGGTTTCTGGTTTTGAGAAGATACAACCTGTTGTTCTTATTTAGATCTTTTCATAGCCTCCACCCAAATCTAACACCGAGCCATGAGGACATGGGCTCGAATATCATCCTTGAGGCCACTGATAAAACATTCTCGAAAAAAGGCATCAGACGTGCCCTCTGTTCGAAAAGCCAGGCACTCAAAAGCAGCTATAAATTCTTCCACTGTTCCAGATTGTTTCAACTTTATCAAACAGCCTAAATGGTTGGTTTCAATGTCAAAGCATTCATAAAGCTTTGCCACAAAGTGTGTCCAAGCAATATACCCTTGACAGGAAGTTTTTCTCCATTTCCACCATTTCCAACGTTCTTGATCTAGATAGAGAACACCATATTGGAGTTTGGCCAAGTCATATGTAATGTCGTATAAAGAGAAATAATGTTCCATTTGGGTTACCCAACCAGTGGGATCTGAGCCATCAAATTTGGTCACATCCACCCGCAGAAGGCGTATGTCACATGGAAAGTGATGGTGATGAAAGTTATGGGAATGAGGGGAATTTTTAGCTTCGGTATGTGTAGGTGGGTCAAATAAAGGGCTATCTGGAAGGATATGCAGCTTGGTGTAGATCATCGAAATGATAGATTCAAGCTGGGTAGTCATGTCTTGCTTGATTTCCTCGATTGAGGATTGCATGGTTGTATTGATGGTGGCAACATTGGCACTGAGTTGTTTCACTTCTTGTTGGGTCTCTATGAAATTAGATTGCAAGGTATTGAAGCGAGCTTCCAAGTCTTGGCTACGGGTATGGACCATGATGACGAGGAAACTGAAAAGGGGTGGGTGGGGTTGAAAAAAAAATTCTAAAAAATGAAAGGTATGAATGTGATAAGGGCGAAGAGATAAATCCAATGGAATAGGTCTCAAATAATGGTGCAAAAATTTCCAGAGTTATACTCTAGTCTGAAGAATACTATAGTGATGAAATGCCTAAATGGTTAACCAGGAAGAATTGTGTAGTGATTGGCAACTCGAACACAATTGCACGACAATAGATCTTGTATGTTTTAATTTTTGTTTCTGTCCCCAAGAGTTAGGTATTCAAGGGTTCTACAGACAATGTTTTTCCCTGTGTTATAGCTCTCTGGTATATGTGCAAGGTCCAATAGTAGTACTCGAACCAATCTCTCAGGGCACTAACTAAGGAGGCTAGACTGTGCCCTTAGTCGTACTATCCAACTACCCAGGTACTAGAGAGTATCTTCTCGAGTGTTGTTCTCAGTGGCACTATAGCAATCAGGTGATCGATCAGTTTATCTAAAGAGGTCTTCAGGAAATATAGGTCGATCTGTACATAGGTGTTGTCTGATGCGATACCACTCGAAGGGGTACCAACAGGGGTTACAAGGGTGGCCAATATATGTGCGCTTAAGTACCACTTGTATTTCCTGCATGTATGAATCCCTCAACCGCAGGTTTTTGCACGTAACGACAGATATATGTGGCTTAAAGACGTCGAAATACGTCTCTACCCTGGAAAAAAAAATTAACCCACAATTTATGTCGAGGAAAGTGCTCTAATTCCACTTGTAATATACCACATCTTTAAAGTATGCAAAACAAAAATAAAATCCTAGAAATGGTAGATAAATTTCAATGTAACCAGAACAACACCACATTAACACAGAAATGATATCAAAATAACACTAGAAAGAACACTTTTATTCTGAGAGCAATGTTCACGTGCCTCTTCAAGGGGGAATACTCCAGGCGAGCAGAGCTCTATTACAATAATATCCAAGCTAAGGTTATCATACCCTCGACTTCTATTTATACTAAATATGTCTATCAAAAGAAGCATCCAGAGGAAGATCCTTATAGAAGAGGAAGCTTCTATTAGGTCTTCCTACATTCGACTTATTCTACTTTATTGTAAGGCCTTATTAATATTGACCGTTATTATATCCGAATATATTGTTCTACCTATGTGTGGGTTAGATCCCTAACAAAGAAGTTGTGCTTCTTGGCTTGTGGAAGGCTGTCACAAACCTGTTGTTGGAGGGATTGAATTTGTTCCACCAACCTGTTGTCTCTGGGTTGGATGGGGCATTGTGTAGGCCCTATTGTAGGTGAATAAACAATATTTTTTGTCTCTTCTACAATCTGTCTTTGTTGGATAGAAGGTGTTGAGGCTGCAGTGGTTGTAGTGGTCTTCTATGCATCCTTTGAATAGATTATGAAGAGGATGAATTTTGCAGTATGAGAGATTACCTTGCGGTGTTGTTTTGGTGGAGAAATAGTTGGAACTACCTTTGGTATCCTGTAGAGATGACATCCCAGAGTAATAATGACACTACGGGGTCTCGACTCATAAACAACATGATGTTTCCACATATATGGTTGGCCTAAAACAACATCACAGAAATCAAGAGGGGAAATATCACACACTACCTCATCCTTGAAGGGATGGATGCCATAGGATAGGCGATACTATTGGCTAACATGAATATCTTGTCCCTGGTGAAGCCACCCGATGTTGTATGGTTGTGGGTGTAGTGTTGTCGACAACCCCAACTATTTGACAACCTTAGCTTATATGAGGCTCTTCTGGTTGTTGTTATCAACAATGAAATGCAATGGGGTCCCCTTCACCGAAATTTTTTAATGGAAGAGGCGCTCCCCCTCTTCAGTATCTACTGGTTCTTCTATTTGAATTGTTGTGGGAGCGACAGCAGCAGTGGGGTTTGCATCGATGATCTGTCTATTTTCAATATTTTTTGGACCGGATTCTGAATCATGGTTCGGCTCCATATCTTTGACCTCGACCACCATTCATTGTTTCGTGACATTCATCATTCTTGTTCCAGGGGATTTTGTGGAAGTCACACCACTTCCCAGTCTCATTCTTCATCTTGGACTGGTTGTCTAGAGGCGTTGAAGAATGTGTGAAAAATTCTCCATCGATTCGTCCCTCTGTCGCGCGAGAGATTGCTCAAGAAACATTTTAATAGAATCTTTTGCTCTGTCGTTTTTCTTTCTTTCCACCATCGAGGGTTTCTTGGGCGGGAGAGAATGATTGTCCTGAAGAGAGACAAACTTGAGACCCAACTGGAAATACTTGGACCTCGTTGGGGACATGCGCTGAAAATGATCAAGAGAAGCTTGATCTTATACCACTGATCCGGATTATGTTCAGAACGAAATGAAAGCAGATAAATCACAATGAAATACTCATGAAAATTTCCAGAAACAGAGAAATACATAAATACTTGATTTCTCTTAATGAAAGAATTGTAAAGGTCTATTGTAAAAATAGAGAGTGCAAGACTCACTAGAATGGTGGAATCTTTATCTCTGAGAAGAGATGTGATGGCTACGCTCATTTGAAAGAATATTATTACAAGGAGGCTCTCGAGTATTTTTTATGATAAACAGGAATTCCCAAACCCTAGACATCCAAAAACCTAACCCTAGAAGATGAAACGCCAAAAGTCATGTCAGCCCTATTTGTGTAAGTTAGTTCATTAACTTCCCCGGGTTGTAACTTTTGCATACGATCTTCGTTTTAGGCACGTGATATCCCATTGGAAAGGTCTTTTTAGAACTACTCATTACGCCATCAAACTCTGACTATGTGTACAATTTGACTATGGCGGGCCAAAAAAACATTGTTTAGGGCCCTTAAACGAACCTAGAAGTACAATAAGATGTGTTGACATGAAACATAAAAAATAAGACATTTGGATTAGGTTGGAGGCCACCAATATCCACCTGGAAGATGTGTAGGGATTCAAGCAGCCCCAGAAGTGTAGAACCCACAATTGCAAAGAAGTACAGAAGAATGTGTTGCACTAAAAATTGACAAGAGGATCCAGTTGGAACAGGTGGGTGGCCACCAATATCCACCTGGATGAATCCCCCCCCTAGGAGGAAATGCTCTACATTGCATTGAGTGCCCAAGGAAGAGGGGAAATCATTTTATGAATCAGAAGCTTGGTGAGTTTCGTGCCTTGTGGGAGAAGTTGTGCTTCTTGGCTTGTGGAAGGCTGTCACAAACCTATTATTGGAGGGGTTGAATTTGTTCCACCAACCTGTTGTCTCTAGGTTGGATGGGGCATTGTGTAGGCCCTATTGTAGGTGAATAAACAATATTTTTTGTCTCTTCGACAATCTAGCTTTGTTGGATAGAAGGTGTTGAGGCTGCAATGGTTGTAGTGGTCTTTTGTGCATCATTTGAATAAATTATGAAGAGGATGAATTTTGCAATATGAGAGATTACCTTGCGGTGTTGTTTTGGTGGAGTAGTAGTTGGAACTACCTTTGGTATCCTGTAGATATGACCTCCCAGAGTAATAATGACACTACGGGGTCTAGACTCATAAACAGCATGGTGTTTCCACATATATGGTTGGCCCAAATCAACATCACAGAAATCAAGGGGGCAAATATCACACACTATCTCATCCTCAAAGGGATGGATGCCATAATACAGGTGACACTATTAGCTAACGCGAAGATCTTGTCCATGGTGAATCCACCCGATGTTGTATGGATTTGGGTGTGGTGTTGTCGACAACCCCAACTATTTGACAACCTTAGCTGATATGAGGCTCTTCTGGTTGTTGTTATCAACAATGAAATGCAATGGGGTCCCCTTCACCGACATTTTTTAATGGAAGAGGCGCTCCCCCTCTTCAGTATCTACTGGTTCTTCTATTTGAATTGTTGTGGGAGCGACAGCAGCAGTGGGGTTTGCATCGATGATCTGTCTATTTTCAATATTTTCTGGATCGGATTCTGAATCATGGTTCGGCTCCATATATTTGACCTCGACCACCAGTCATTGTTTCGTGACATTCATCATTCTTGTTCCAGGGGATTTTGTGGAAATCACACCACTTCCCAGTCTCACTCTTCATCTTGGACTGGTTGTCTAGAGGCTTTTGGTTAGGTTCATCTTTACCGTGCTTTGGTTGTTGCATATTTGCAGACCCGAATTCCCATTTGTTCTGGTGCCTAAATTTCTGCTCAATTTTGCCAGCATATCAATAGGTAGCTCCCAATGATGAGTTTTTTAGGAAATCCATTTTGGTTTGGATATACCTATGCAGAGCCCCACAGTATTTCAAAACCAGATGTTGCTCAGAATCCTTGATACCCAGCTTGGTATTTGTGAACTCCAGCATTGTTTGGCTCTTCTCTTTTCGCGATGTGGTCCATCTCATTCATGTATTGGTCTTCATAGTTATCAATAGGATAGTATTGTTCTTTGACCGCATCCACAAACAAATCTCAAGTGGGCTTGGCCCCATGTATTCTAGATTCCTCTGTGGAACTTTTCTCCCAGTAAGTTTCCCACCAATGTTTGACATGGGGGAGAGCCTTAAGGAGTGCAAAGGTGATATTTTCTCTGTCGGAAAAATTTTGAACAGAGAAATAACCTTCTAATAGATTTAACCATTTTTCTAGGGCATCTGCATCTATATGACCTTCAAATATGGGAATATCAAAATTAACTTGAACCTTGAAGGGAGAGGTTCCTCAAAAATTCTCGATTGATGAAGATGCACCTGTTGTTATTGACAGGCATTGAAGAATGTGTGAAAAATTATCCATCATTTCGTCCCTCTGTCGCGTGAGAGATTGCTCAAGAAATAGTTTAATAGAATCTTTTGCTCTTCCATTTTTCTTTTTTTCCTTCATCGAGGGTTTCTTGGGTAGGAGAGAGTGATTTTCCTAAAGACAGACAAACTCGAGACCCAACTGGCTATACTCGGACCTCGTCGAGGACATGCGCTGAAAACGATCAAGAGAAACTTGCTCTTATACCACTAATCCAGATTATGTTCAGAATGAAATGAAAGTAGAGAAATCACAATGAAATACTCATTAAAATTTCTAGAAACAAAGAAATATAACAATACTTGATTTCTCTTAATGAAAGAATTGTAAAGGTCTACTGTAAAAATACAGAGTGCAAGACTCGCTAGAATGGTGGCAGCTTTATCTATGAGAAGAGATGTGACAGCTACACTCATTCACAAGAAGATGATTACAATGAGGCTCTCAAGTCTTTTTTATGATAAACAGGAATTCCCAAACCCTAGACATCCAAAAACCTAACCTTAGGAAATGAAACGCCAAAAGTCATTTCGGCCCCATTTGGGTAATTTAGTTCATTAACTTCCCAGGGTTGTAACTTTTGCATACGATCTTCGTTTTAGGCGCATGATAGCCTGTTGGAAACGTATTTTCGAGAACTATGGATTACTCCGTCAAACTCTAACTCGACCTACAGTTTGACTGTGGTGAGACAAAAAAACATTGTTTAGGGCCCCAAAACAGACCTGGAAGTACAACAAGCATAGCCATAAGCATCCATAAGCATCATGAAGACATTTGAAATCAATAGATCGAAAGGAAAAATAAGCAGTCATCAAAGATAGACATCAATCAAGATTAAAAAACCCAACTCTATCAATGTAAGCAAAGAGATAGCATTAGGCTCAAGTAGTAGAGGATTAGACAATAGGTTTTAAATTTTAGTAGGGGAGGCCTTTGCTTTAGCTTGTAAGATACAAATTAAAGGGGGGGGTTTGTGGAAAAACAAATGGAGACACACTGAAAGAACCAGTTATCTTTGTCAATAGAAATATAGGGCCTATACTTTAGATCTGAGTTTTAAAGATAAGATAAACAAGACTACAGACAATTTTTCAATAGTCATGGGTACCACAATGAAACCAAAATTCTAAAATATATAACCCAATATTTCTAGTACTTGTAATCTAACACACATTTTTCAAAGAGACAAATAATGAGATAAATTCTTTTATTGGTTACGCACTTCAAATTGGTTTTGGTTTGACCATGATTTTTAACTTTTATTAGCAAGAAAACATATACATAAGTGTGTTCCTCATCTCTCGTTTCCCGGAATTTTTTCGATGCCGACAAGCATCCATACCCCCGATGAAGTTTCCTCGGTATCATACAAGCATATCCTTGTTGCTAGAAGGCGTCCATAGCCCCGATGGGATTTACTTTTACTTTACACACTATTAATAGTGCTTTCAACTTCCCTTTTCATTTTATAATATTCTCACCCTTTTCTATTTTAGATATAGATATGCATATGCACATAGGGTGTGAAGGAAGCGGGGTGATACGAGATTTGTTTTGATTTTCTCAGTAGATGTTTTGCATTTTAGTTTAACCCACATGTCTCCCCAAAAACCATCATAGTAGTATCCATTTTATTAATGTGAAGTGAGTGGAGCTAAAAAAAAAGAGTATATAGACACTTTCCTATACTTATGGATTATCATGGTGCGCTCAATAGGCATGTGTGTTCCACCATACTATCATTCCATGCCTACAGTTGATAATTTCAAGAATGTTCACTCTAAGAGAAAAATTTAGATTTGTTGTTTGCACAATCCATTTCCCCAATCTACATAAAAAAAGAGAATGGTGTGATCAACTATTAGATAGTTTGGGAAGAAATCCTTTTCTTAATTGACTGACTTATTGAAATGAAATAAACCTTAAAAAAAGTAAAGTAAATATCGAAATTAAAACAAATCCTAAGAAAAGCATGTTAATCTGATGTAAAATTAAACTAAATGGGATGTCATAAAGCTATGTGTAAATGGAAGTGCAGTCATCAAGTATGGATATGTTGTCCATTCAATCAAATATTATAGCCCTCTTCATGAGATATGAGCACTATGTGCTTTCCCTACAATATTTATTTCACCAAAAGACTTTAGTGTCATGAGTGTTGTGAAATTTGAATCTCTGGACACAACGTCTTGTTCCTTAAATCAAAGTTAATCAAATTAAACAAATAGGACCATTAGACTCCAATTTCATTTATCTTCAAAATATATTAGTTCACCAACAAGCATTAGTCATGAAAATCTGATTCAAAGGTTATCAACAATACACCCCAAAGTATGTGTTTCCTCCTATTATTAATTATGATAGTGTGGAACATTAGCATGGTCATCTTCAACCTTGTGAGAGGCATGATTAAATCATCAAGAACATGGATCAATTAAGATACTCTAGAAAGGTGCAACTAATCTCAGGTCATAGCCTAAATGGGTTGAGTTCCCCAACTCAAATGAAGATACAATTATAAATAAAATTTGAATGAAGTGATTAGGATCATATTTCTAATTTTTTATAAGCTTGGTGTGATGGGCATGTTCATGAAACTTATAGCCTCAAGCTCTCAAGAGTGTTCCAAATAAAGAAACCATAAATTCCACTCCCTTGAGCTTACACATGTCAAAGAATAAGAGGAAAGTGAAATGAAAAAGAACAGTGTATATCTTGTCTCTCCACTAGATAGGTTTTACATTCAAATAATGAGACATATAATCCATAAACAAAATCAACAAGCTCGTGATCAAGAGAGATCTAAATAGAAGATGTTCCAATATGACCCAAACAATTCCTATCTTTTCTAATTATGAATAAACTAATTTTTGGGTTCAAGGAGCGTTGAAGAATATGGAGCTCAATAGATTGATGAGTTACAGCCCCCTAATGGAATTCACATCTTGAACATTATTACCATGGCTGATATCAAAATAGATGTTGAGAACTCAAAATTAAAAGCCTTGGAAATTGTCTTGACATAGTCCATTAAGATACTTACAAATCCCGAGCATTTGAATGGATTCAACATGAGATAAGTGTAATTCTCAGCCAGGATAAAAATCATATTTCTCAATAATGTAACCATAATGAGTGACCCAAAATCAAAAAACCTAATGGATGAAAAAATATTGTTCAAGAAAATAGCAGTCTGAAAATCCATCAGATTGACAATGCTAGGATTGAGACCTGATTTGATCAGTGAGTTGGGGAATAAAAGGATTGGTTCCCTAATTTCTAAAAAAGATATCAGCATAGAGATTTGAATAGACATGCTATATAAAATTTTCAAAAAATTCATATAGACAGTGTAAATGAATATCTCTTATTGTTGTGTCCCCGAGGTGTAGGACAATCGGTGACGGAGTGTGTTGTTAAGGCACTATGTGATGTTAAAGTCATGGGTTCAAAACTTGCGGGGAAAAAAAAATCCATCCATGTTTTTGTTGGTGTGGCTCAGACCAGGTGAGATCCTCGGGTGATTTTGACAGCTTAGATGCCCCTGATTCGTAGTTTATCAGCCACAGGCTAGTCCCACAGGTCATGGACAAACTAGAAAACAAAAATATATATCTCTTGTTGTTGTGTATGAGAGGAAACTTGGGTGAAGAGAGTTGCAAGATAATAGACGAAAATACTCCTTGAAAAAACAATTTAACAGAGCATAAGATATGTGCAACCAGTGCTCAGATATTAAAACTAAAAGTGCTAACAGAAAATAGCTCAAACAAAATAAAAATAAAAATCAGTTAAGCTCACAATGCTAAAATATATATATATGAAAAAAATTCATGTTGGATGAAAGTGATCGAAGAAAAGAGTGAATGTGAAAGAAATGATTTGGATAAATCCAAACCAGAGGAAAAATAATCATCTAAGGAGATTACAAGGATTTAGAGTGGCTTGAATTTCAGATGGGAAGAATTTTTAATGCTAAAAATTTAAATTCAATGTGTAAGGGACAACAAGATCAACACTCATAAAAAAAAATCCATCAAGCAAAAGCTTCCAATTAGAATCATATTCATATGAGGGTTGAGTACATTTGAGTGCTCATTTTCATCCCAAGAGGAACTAAAAAGTATCTTTATTTTAAAATATTCCACTTGTAAGATGAAAACATGCTTGGACAAGATTTGGCATGATGATCATGTATAAAATTAGTGATCTAAAAATTACTCAACACATAGAAAAATTTTGAGGATGAGATAAAGTAAATTTTCCCCAAATCAAAATTAAATTGAAAAATCATATCAAGGGAAAATTAATGTGTAATCCTTCTATTTCTTTCCACCCCTGCCAAGAAACTCATTTATTGTTCATCCAATAGTAATGAAAAGAGAATGCAAATAGAAAACCAATTAAAAACTAGAAGGAAAAGCTACACTATGGAAAGGAAAGACACTAGTCTATACTACCCTACTCTTACTCTACACTACAATGGCTAAAAAATGAACTATGTAGAGTCATAATGCCAATATATCCATCCAAGTAATCCCAATCCTGCAAACATATGTTCAAGACAAATTATTAGAAACAAAACTTGGAATAAAAATAGAGTAAAGATAGGAAAAATTAAATCATGTTAAATTGTATCCACTATATTATAAATATGACAACGATAATTCATGAGAACATTACAAGAATACAATTCATCCAACCATGCTTCAATTCTATCATAAAATATACCATTACTACCATAGAATTGATAAAAGGAGTTCAATGGAAAGTGGCATACCAGATGAGAATTGTGCATAGAATTCATGTGAGGTGTGCTTGGTCAGAGAATATTAATGCAAATAAAGTTGTTTATCCCTAAAGACAAACCAAAAAAATGAGGGCCTGGCATAACCATCGATGTAGACCAAAGTGCCTCATTATCGTGGCAAGCCTCCTTGGACTCACACTTCAAGTAACTATCAACTTGAGATACACTAGTGAGATCGAATGATATACATGGGCTAGGACCAACTATAGTATGAGAGATATATTAAAAACAATAGTGAGATACAATAGTATCAATAGTATCAAGTAAAGGGATACTTGTATAAGAAGATTATTTATTTATGAAAAATGAAGAAGAAAGAGAAGAAGACATCATTCGATACACATTTGCTACAGCACTTTCGTCATACCATGAAAAAGGATGATAAGGCATAGAATTAATAAATTCATGGGAAGAGCCATTATCCTCTCTATCTTCCATATGCCTATCACCACCCTCAATTACTTCAAAAAGGGTTGATCCCATTGAATTTTTTGAATATAACAATGGGTGTCTTCCTGCAAAGTTAAACCATTAAAAATATCAGGATATAAATAGAAATAAATGGAAGAATTTGGAGAATGAAAATATTTTCTAGAACAAGAGGGATTTTCATAAAGTGACTCCCTGAATGGTTGTTCCTTCTCTTTAAGAACATCAATGACTGATTTTGAGTTGGCGGGATCCACACTAGGAATGATTTCACCGTCAACATGTGCTTCCTCAACACGGTTTTCATCTTGCAAAAAAAAATGGATTGTTGTGATAAAAGAGGTATGTCTTGTATGTTTATTTCTTCTCCTTGATTGAAATTATCAGCGTGATTGTTTTTCTCCTACACAATATGAGCATCTCAAATATCTTCCAAAACATATTCATGGTTAGAAGAGAAAATAAATTCATAAGAATCATTAGAACAAGAGGTTTCAATAAATGATTTATCAGCAATAGGAAAAGAAACTTGCTCTATGTCACTTGAACTAGGAGAATTTGAGACATTAGGAAAATCCAAATTAGCATAAATTAATTTCAAATTATTCATGTGTGAGGAATAATTCATTTCATGAGTGTCTAGATTTTCTTCATTAACAAAATGATCAGCATTCCAGTTTTTTTCCATAGCTCCCTCCTCAATTTATTGTGATGAAAAAGATGAGATAGAATAATGAGAACCTGACATAACCATCGGTGTGAACCAAAGTGTCTCATTATCAACAAACAAATCCTCCTCTTGGTCAACTACAAAAAAATATGAACTCAAACTTACTACACAAGAGGTCTCCTTTTTGTCACGAGGAAGGAAATGAGGAATGGAGTGATAGGGGGATACATATGTTTCTTCCGAAAAATAATTCTCTATATGATATATATCCCCCATAGTAAGAAATATCCATACATATGGATTTCAACTGAAGGATTAATATTTGCAACATCTTCATTTAAATCCAATCAACATGTTTAAACATGATTTAGATTCTTCATTGATTTTTCTATTTCATTAATAAGAGAAACTAAATAGGAAATCAAATCATTTTTAGAGGGTTTATCATCTAAAGGAAACCTATAGAAAAAATGAGTAAATCTAAGAACAAAATCTACAATAGATTCATCTTCATTCTTCCTAATTTCTAGAATTTGTTCACACAATTTATCATAATCATAATTCTCAAAAGCATGCAAAAATTGATCCCATGTGTGAATAGAGGAAGTTAGAAAATTCTCACACCAACTCTTGACCCGATCTACAAAAGTGAGAGTGAACAACTTGCAAATAACACTTCCATCAATAATATTATGAGAACAACAAAATTTCCAGAAATTAAAAGCATGTCCAGATGTAGTAGTCTCACATTTTCCATCAAATATAAGTTGTAACAAGAAATGTAAAATCTTTCTAGGACATTTGGGAGGTACAATGCCAAAAAAACACCTCCATAAAGGGATATGGAATGGAGCCATTAGTAAATTAAAACAACTAATAAAAATGACTCCACATGCTCAGCTTGCCATCTGGCCCTCCTTCTAGCTCCATTTATATTGACAGGCCCAAATGTCCTATCAAGAAGATGAGGGAGAACGCCCGATGGAAATTCCCAATTAGATTCACTTTTGTTTGGTGTAGCATTTTCTGCAAGTATATCTGCCTCTCTGAATTAAAAGAAATAAAAGGGGAAAGATAGTGGTCTGCCACGCAAAGAGTCTTATTTAATCCTAAGGCTGATAAAACTGAAATCAAACTAATCTAATCCTAACTAATCCTAATCTATCTCGGGATAAAAACTAAAAGATAAGTACAACCTAAAATGACACTTTGACAACAGAAATAGTTCATAGCAGTCAAAATCATGTTATAACAATAATATTACAGATATCATCCCAAAAAGTTGAAGAAGAGAACGGTAACATCATCCTTTCACTTATAAGAAATCACAATAGCATAAGGATTCTAAATACTAAGTTTTATCGCACAAGTTGTAGGTCAGGAAAAGCCCGACCCAACAACAAAAGAAAATGCTATAACTATGGGACACTACACCCAATGTCACCTCGATGTAGGTCCTGCATTTCGGGGTGACTAAGGTCACTCCTGGAAGGCGATCCCAAAGACCCTAGGGGAAGAGAAAGAATAAAGTAAAAGGTAATGGAGAGGCCCCTATAAGTTGGTACACTAAGTGGAAAAGAGGAAAAGGGATATGCCTTGCAGACCACGCAATGTTTCCCCAAAGGATGTGTTGCTTTGCCCAATGATTGTACTTGCCCAAGGCATATGAAAAATCCAAGTAAAAAGAAATATATCAAGTGGATAAGAAAAATAAGCTTGTTGTCCCTAATTTGCAGCAGTTATATCAGCAATAGATTATATACGAATCAACAAGTAAAAGGTCTAGACTAGTTAGTAATGTCAGCAATAAAACTAGTAACCAATATGGAACAAAAATAGCACTTCAAGACTGAATAAAGATGGTTGTCACAAAAGTAAATTTATGTAGCAGTATATCATCCTTATGGTTGTAGCATTCAATGAAGTACAACAACAAATATAACCATCAAAAAGTGCCAAAAACTTGTCAAACAGATGCACCTAGGTTAGTAGGTTAAACTAGAAAAGATAGAGGGTTAATCTAGGGTTAGTTTGTGAGATATTAGCGGTTAGGGTTAGAGTTTTTTTCAACCTAATGGTTGTAGGAAACAAGTTAGTAAAACAATAATAATTTGTGGGACAAAGAGGACACCCTAAAGGAGGAATAATCCCCAAGGAATCAAGATCATTATCCCAAAGAGAGAGATTTAAAACTTGAAGAAATCATGTTTACCAAGGAAACCATTTATTTATCCAATGCAAGACTAGTGCCTTTAGTTATGGGTTAATGGGGTCAAGAATAAAGATCTAGGGTTACTAAATTTTGGGGGTTGTAAATCCTCTTACTTCCCAAGGCAAGTAACCTAGCTAAGGTTTGAAGATGAGGGGTGTAAATCCTCTTACTTCCTCAACTAAACCCTTGCAAAGAAAAATCTTGATAAAGTGGTGGAAACTAGGATAGGGGTGTATATCCTTATACTCCCTATCTAGCCTTGGCCATAAAAACCTTACTTGAATCACAAATGATAATAACAAAGTAAAGAGACCATACCATTCAGGAAAAAACTTTTACATGCCAAATTAAACCTCCACATGTTAGGATATTTAGACACTTAGGAGTTAGTAATATCTACTTAGTCTATTGTGTCGTTAGGTAAAAGTGTGTTTTCTAGTGTGTTTCTTTAGTATGCATTTGTAGTTAGGAAATCCAACGGTCACGATATGTTCCTGACATAGAGTGGTCTGACGATTCATACTCTCCTCTATCTTAACGGCCATTGATTCATGGATTAACACTCGATTGGTCCATGATCTCTATTTAAAGAGCATGGAGGGTCATTTTCTGATGATTGATTGTGAGAAACTCTCTTGTAAACTCTCTCTGTAATATTTTTCTTTTCATTAATAAATTGCTCCAAGTGGTCGCGTTGGCTGGGGTCGTGGATGTTTCCCCATAGGGGTTTTACCCCGTGAAAATATCGGTGTGTTGATCTTTGATCTGGTTATGTGAGTGGTTACTGAAGGTGTTTGTCCTTTGTTGGAATACCTGTGTTGTTGAACATGGTATCAAAGCCTGTTTGAAGAACTGCTCTTGTTGAAGATTGAGATCGTGAAGCCGAGTTGCCTCATATCCACTTTCTGTCATTTACGTACATTTATGGGCTGAGAGGACTGTCCCATTGCATCTAGAGAACTCATTTTAGTTGGGAACACTTTTTGTTTCACTCGAAAAGGTTTTTGTTTTCCCAAGATACGACCATTGCAGTCAGATCTGAAGGTATAAAGCTTGAATACACATTTTTTAAAATTTTTGCAGAGTAGTATTTTGGTTTTATTTCGGTTTTGTTTTATTTATTTATGGGTTTCTACTCTTTTAGATCTACGTATTATCTTTTCCTCGCGCCCTGTGCGATCTTGGAAAATCATAAACAGATAGGAAAAGGTGCATCTTCCGGGTAAGCTAACCAATATCTAACTCTTGTTTTCATGGAGAAGCGAAAAAAATTTCTTGTGTGAAAAGAGTTTTTTTTTAGCACGCTCTCCAAGGCCATCTTCAACAACCCCAATCCTCCTTATGAACATTACAATATGTTTTGCTAGATCATTTGGTTGAAATTTTCCTTATTAAGTAAGAGGTCTTGAGTTCAAGACTCTCTTTTGTTACCCTTTTTGAAAAAGTTCATGCTAAAATTGTAAAGTGTATTTCACTTCAAGTATAAAAGTGAATCACTATAAGTAGCTTTAATATTTTATTTTAGAGTTATTTATTTTGCATGCAACTTTTCTGTTATAAAGTAACTTCATTGTAAAAGTGATCCCCACTTCTCTTTATAAAAGTGAGTCACTTCATAAAGCAACTTACACAATCACGTGGTCATTTGGTTACCGAATGTGCCTTTTTTAAAAAGGGCATAACTCTAACATCGAAAGTCCATTTTCAGTGCCGTTTTTTTTAAAACCGCTTAACTTTTCTAGCTATTTCCATCCAGATCACAAGTTTCAGTTTTTAAATCTACATTATCTACATATTTAATATGGCTTCTACAAGTACTGTCTTGCTTACCAGCAACAACTACTTCCAATGGAAATCTCATATGGAAGATTTATTAAGAAGTAAAGGCTTGTACTGGATTACCTTGGGAAAGGAAAAATCACCCACTAATGCTGATAAGAAAGCCAAGTGAGATAATAGGAGTGACGGAGCACGTGGACTAAATGAAATTTCCATCTCTCCTGATTTAAGGTACCACCTTCAAGATATTGATGACCCCAAAGAAGCTTGGAACATGATTGAATATGTGTTTGGTAAACTCAATATTATTCAAGCACAACAGTTAGAAAATCAAATACTGACCTTGAGTCCAAATAATTTTTCTTTCCTTGGAGACTATCTATCTAGGTTTAAAACACTCAGAATTTTATGTGAAGAATGTAAGATAAAGATGGAGGAAGAGAATTGCATCTATCTTATTCTTTCTAAGCTAGGTAGTGCATATTCTATGTTTGTATCTACCTTTTATGCCATGAGAGAGGCTCTAGGGGAAGAATCTTATGAAACACCCACTCTTGAGTCCTTTTTTTCTTCTTTGATTCGAGAGGAAGATAATCTTGTACAATTTGGAGTGATCAACATTGCGGGTCCCTCCAATAAAGCCTTAGTTTCCCAGCAGAAAGATAAACCCAAGTATCCCAAGAAGCAACATCCTCGCTACAATAACAAACAACATAATGGTCCCAAACCTACTTAGACAACTTCAACTCCTACTGGTGACAAAGGAGAAAAATATAAAAGTAAGAATACTAACAGAGATTGCAACTTTTGTGATAAAGATGGTCATGATAAGTCCAAATGTTTCAAGAAGATGGCAGCTTTAGAAGCAGCGATGAAGAAGCACAACATCAGTATTGATTCTACTTATTCTTCTCACGGACATGCACTTTCTGCTTCTGGTTTCACCTTCAATTCAAATTCTACTACTACTTCTCCTTCTGATGAGTGGCTTATTGATTCAGGAGCATCTTATCATATGACTAAGGATAAAGCCATATTTTCTGCTCTAAATGAATGTAACACCAAGAAAATATTTGTTGGTTATGATAGATCTCTTAGTCTTGTAGGATCTGGAACAGTTCAAGTAGATAATAGTCATTTCAATGATGTATTATGTGTTCCAAGTCTTTCTTGTAACCTTCTATCAGTATATCAAATCACTCATTCAGGTGAAGGTAAAACCGTCGATTTTTCACCTCACCAAGTTGTAATCAAGGATCTAAAAGATCCTTAACATGTTCTTGCAACTGGAATTGCTGACGATATTACTAGGTTGTACAAATTTGACAACTTTGGGTCATCATCTTTTTCATCAGTTTTTGTTACTCATAGCGATGACTTGAGCAAACTTTGGCATGAGCGGTTTGGTCATCTAAACTATCGCTCATTGCAGCAACTATGTAATCAACAGATGGTGACTGGTATTCCTCTTGTTTCATGCAAAGATGGTGTTTGTGCCGGTTGTGTTCTTGACAAACATCATCGGGACAGTTTTGACAAATGTGCCTCTTGGCACGCCTCAGGTCCTTTGCAACTTGTTCACAATGATTTGTGTGGTCCACTTTCTTCTCCTTCTTTTTCTAGGTGCAAGTATTTCTTAAATTTCATTGATGACTTTTCTAGACTTACTTGGGTTTACTTCTTAAAACTCAACAGTGAAGTTTTTGACAAGTTTTTGGCCTACAAGACCCTTGTAGAAAAACAATCTGGACATCAAATTCAAAGGTTAAGAATAGATAATGGAGATGAATATGTGAACAATAATTTTACAAGCTATTGCACTACACAGGGAATACAAATGCAACACATTGTTCCATATACACCACAACAAAATGGTATTGCTGAGAGAAAGAACCACACATTAAAAGAAATGGCTAATTGTATGATCCAATCTAAAGGATTAAGTCTAAAGTATTGGGCAGAAGCCATCAACTGTGAAAATTACATAGTAAATCACACTCCCACAAAGGCTCTTAAAAATACAACACTGGAAGAAGCTTAGACTAAAATTAAACCAGATGTAAGTCACTTCTGTGTATTTGGTAGTATAGCATGGGCTCACATTCCTTATGAGAAAAGGAAAGCATTGCAGCCTAAAAGTGAGAAGTGTATATTTGTTGGTTATTCTAAAGATGTCAAAGGTTACAGACTTCTTCAATCACATTGTAATGAAATTATTATTAGAAGAGATGTTAAATTTGATGAAAATCTCTTGGCCTGCAAGCCTAATTCGGTGATTATGCCTTCATCGGCCTGCGAGCCATCTTCGACGTTTGTGCCTTCTTATGATCTGGTTTCCTTTTTAGATGATGACAGTGAGGATGAAAATCCACCTCCGCCTGCTCACCCTCCTCCAGATGAGTCCTTTAAACCTGAACCAGCACCAGCTCCACCACTTCCTAGATGGGTTCGTTCAACACGAGAAACAACTGGTGATCTTATCGTTGATCCTTCATATCAACGTCGGACACGTTCACAGTTCCAGCGAGCCTATTCTCTTTTGGCTCACGTTTCAAAAACTCATGATCCAGAGACATTTGCAGAAGCTTCAGGTCATCCAGATTGGGATATAGCAATGAATGAAGAGTATCATTCTTTAATGGAAAATGATACTTGGGATCCTGTACCTCTTCCAAAAGGAAGAAAACTTCTTATATGCAAATGGGTCTACAGAACTAAGTATGCATCAGATGGAAGTGTTGAAAGACACCAGGCTCGGTTAGTTGCCAAAGGATTCTCCCAAGTTTAAGGAATTGACTATAATGAAACCTTTTCCCCTGTAGAAAAAATGAATTCCATCCACCTTGTTCTTTCCCTTGCTGCCTCACATAAATGGGAGATCCAACAGATGGATGTTAAATCCGCCTTCTTGCACGGAGATTTGCAAGAAGAAATATACATGGAACAACCTTCTGGCTATGTCCAGAATGACTCTAGCCTTGTTTGTCACCTCAAGAAATCTCTTTATGGTCTCAAGCAAGCTCCCCGAGCTCGGTATGCCAAAATGGATAGCTTTCTTATTGCCACTGGATTCTCTAGATGCCATTTTGATCCTATTGTCTATACCAAGAAAGTAGGAAGCCATCTCATAATCCTTGTCCTTTATGTTGATGACCTTATCCTTACTAGTAGTGACTCAAAACTTTTAAACCATGTGAAAACCAACCTTAAGAAGAAATTTGAAATGACAGACTTAGGATTTTTGCACTATTTCCTTGGCCTCCAAGTTTTGCAAACCAATGAAGGAATTTTTCTTTCCCATTCTAAGTATGCTTGTGACCTTCTTTGTCTCTTTCACATGGACGATTGTAAACCAACCCCTTCTCTCTTCAAGCCTGGAGTCAACCTTTTTGTCACCTGTACTTCAACTGAAGTTGATGCCACCCTGTACCGTCAGTTAGTTGCTAGCCTCTTGTACTTGACTCATACCCGTCATGATCTTTCCTTTGTTGTTGGTCTTGTTGCCCGATATATGCAAACACCCCATGAAAGTCATTGGAAAGAAACTAAAAGGATACTTCGCTATGTTCGTGGTACAGTTCAATTCAGGATACATTGCAGTTCAATGGGGACTCCTTTATTGGTTGGTTTCACTGATTCAGATTGGGTCGGCGACCCTGATGATCGAAAGTCTACTGCAGTTTATGTTTTCATCCTTGGTTGAAGACCTATCACTTGGGCCTGTAAGAAACAACAGGCTATTTCACTTTCTTCAGCAGAAGTAGAGTACCGAGCAGTGGTAAATGCAAGTCAGGAAGCCCTGTGGCTTCGACAGATCCTTTGAGAGTTTGGATTCCAGCACCAACATTTGACCAACCTTTGGTGTGACAATCAGAGTGCCATCAAGCTCGCCAAAGACCTAGTTCAACATCAGCATAGCAAACACATTGAGCTACACATGCACTTCATCAGAAAGCTCATTCATGATCAAGTTATTGAAGTGCTATTTTTCCCTACAGAAGATCAAGTTGCAGACATTTTCACAAAGTCTCTTACGGAAGCGAAGTTTTCCAAACTTCGATCTATGTTAGGGGTTCAGGAAGTTATCATTAAGGGGGGAATGGGCTCTAATGCCTCCTTCCTTCTCCTATTGTGTCACTATTGTAAATCCTTCAATCCTATCCCAAGTTGTTCTTAAGGGGGGATGTTAGGATATTTAGACACTTAGGAATTAGTAAGATTTACTTGGTCTATTGTGTCGTTAGGTAAAAGTGTGTTTTCTAGTGTGTTTCTTTAGTATGCATTAGTATGCATTTGTAGTTAGGAAATCTGACGGTCGTGATATGTTCCCAACATAGAGTGATCCGACGATTCTTACTCTCCTTGATATTAACAACCATTGATCCATGGCTTAACACCTGATTGGTCCATGATCTCTATTTAAAGAGCATGTTGGGTCATTTGCCGACGATTGATTGTGATAAACTCTCTTGTAAAATCTCTTTGTAATCTTTTTCTTTGCATTAATAAACTGCTCCAAGTGGTCGCATTGGCTGGGGTTGTGGATGTTTCCCCATAGGGGTTTTACCACATGAAAACATCGGTGTGTTGATCTTTGATCTGGTTATGTGAGTCGTTACTGAAGGTGTTCATCCTCTGTTGGAATACCTGTGTTGTCGAACACCACAAAAGAAAGAGAATGACCTTCTAGAGATAACACATCGTCGTCATCATCAAACCATAACCAAAAATCATTATTCCATAGCATAAGAGGCAAAATACTCCAAGTGTAGTGAAAATTTCAGTCCAAGAGCCTCTCACAAGAGGGAGAGTTATGATAAAATGAGATCTCATGATCTCTTATTTATACAAAATGTCACTAAACTAATTTTTCCACATAATTATGGGTAAACCACAAGAATAGGGGTCAACAACCCTAATAGTTCCCCCCTTAACAAATTAATATTAAACAATTCATTTAAAATTCACTTTTGCACATAAGAAAACCTTAATTTTAGAAGGACGTCACCCCTTTAGGGGACGTTTTGGCACTACGAATAAGTCATCGGTGTAGGAGGAGGGTGGTTATGTTTTCCAAAGCCACATGTCAAGTATCCAAGTTACTTCCTTCATGGTCAAAGCCCAATTCTCCTCAAAATGTCCAAGTGTCAATGCATCAACCACACCACCAAACCCTAACTCCCCTAGGTGATGTCATGCAAGTGATGTTTTTCCTCTCCTAGGAAAAATGTTTGGAATGTGGAATCTAGGTTATGTTTTCCAAGTCATATTTTAGGCCTTCCAAATTTGATATTTTTCATCCGACATGCAGGCCTTGGAATCCACCTGTGGGATTCAAGCCCCATGGAATTCCAAGCTAAGCATGTTCTTCCAAAACTGTCCACCAACTAGGTCCTGCAAAGACAAATAACAATGCCCTCCAAGGATTTCAATTCATAACATCATGATAAAGGAATCCAATCAATAAATAAGCCACCTAAGCATGTGCATCAAATATCACTATATCAAACAATTAAATTCTCAAAGACATTATGTGACTTTTCAAGCTTGAATACGGGAGGGTTGACGAGGTCTCCTATTTGGTAAATCTTTCCCTAGGTTAAGGACAGTTTCCAAAATATCCCTCTCTAAGCCATGTAAAGTGGGTGAAGTGTTTAGGGTCAAGACTCAATGGGCATAGGGCACATCCAATACAAGAGGTCGTAGTGTATCCTACATGGGTGCCTTTGTAGAGGGTGTGTGGTACCTTCATCCTCAATGCACTTTTTCCAAGCCCATTATTTTTCCATTCTTTCATAATTTTAAATAAGGTTGAAGACCACTTCCTTGGCGTGGTATCCAGATAATGGCAATGTCACCCACAAACACCTAGTATAAATGAGAAGGTTGGCTCGTGATGAGACCCCCTTTCTCTCGGTCATGCAACGGATATCCATTACCCCGGCTTGGTGACCAAATGATGGTAATGTCATACCACTACATATTCATGGACATGATAGGTCGACTCTTGATGAGACCTCCTATCCTCCAACTAACCTTTTAAGCATTTTTAATCATATTTTATTGTGGGTCCCTCTTTAATCAAAGATAAGTGTTTCATTGCTTTCTTAGGTGATCCCTGGGAGAAAAATCTAGAAGGTTCATACATAGGATTTTATCTTTTACCTAACATCAATCCCTCTGGGCCTTCAGCCGCTTCTTCCCATTAAATGAGGGACAACCCCTTCTTAGGTCAATACACCCTAAAATCCCAAGAGATAAGGAAATGGAGGGGAATAGTGATGGAAAGTGGTAAGTATGGTCGGGAACGATACGATGGATCTTCAAGGGAGATCCTAGTAGAAAACCCATCCCCAAGGAAGACCACTTACTAGGGCACAATGTCAACCATCAATGTGAAGCAAGGAAAAAGGCATAATGTCCAAACATATCTCATGAAATCTAGAGAAATCTAAGATACAACATACTCAAATGCCTTAAATATTGAAATAATGCTCACCATAATACTGACTTGTACCTCATGGAGCAAGGCATGTTGCCTTCCGGAAGCCATCTGATGTGGTGGATGCCATCTGAAAGTCTGTGACCTCTATGGTGGTGAGAAGGGTCTCCAACTGTGCAAAAGGATATTGATGGTCATGTAATCTCTTGGTACTCCATATCTACAACCTGAGGGCCTCAAAACTATTAATACATGAAAAACTACACGAAACTATTAATACATGAAAAATAACAAATGAAATTAAATAAAAAAAAAATTAATAATAATAAAAAAAATCAATCAATAAAAAAAAATTACAATTCCCCGAAAACATAAAGGTCCATCTCAT
>ML780731.1:288916-299724 GCA_009831015.1 Picea engelmannii
AAGAGCATGATGTATACTATCCATCCATGGGTTTTTTATCTTCATTTTCATTTTCCTTCATGTCCAAATAACTTCATCAATCTTCTGGTCCAAAACCCATGACTAGGGTTGACATCAATGACAACAACCAATCTTCCAACAATTTCTTCTCTGGAGATAAGGTCGAGGTCACTAGCATATATGAATCCTACCTGAAGGAACCCAAAAGTGGATTGTAAAGAGGTCAAGGAAGTGATGGGATTACCCAACTCTGTGGATTTTGTTTCCCCTGTTGTCTTGGGAGTATCAATATGAATAGTAGATTACGAAGGGGGGGTAGATTGACTAGACTCAGGAGGTGTCTTAGACCCTTTTTCTGCTTCTGCTCCTAGATTCTCTATCTGTGGGGCTTCTTTGTTTTGTGAAGATCCTTCGACCTCCTATGGGTTTTCCTCAGTGTCTGCTTTATTTTGTGCTTTCTATCCGAAGCCTAGGGGAATGTTTTCTTGTTTTGGAGGGGATGTCGTTGCTTCGCCCTGCAATACCTTGGGAAAACCGCTTTGTATGTGTCTCTGGAAGGTTAGAAGACTGGTTTGTAAGTTGGATGATAACGTCTATACCCTGACTAACACCTCTTCCTAGGTTTTGACCCCTTTGAAAATGTCATCGTGAGGGGATTCCTCATGTTCAAACACTTTCATGCCACATTAAGCCATGTGGCTCCCCACTGTTTGATAAGGGTCGTGTTTCCTGTGTTCGAGATTCACCAACTTGACCTCCTCAAGAGTTGCAACTCCAAATTTGGAATGACCTAGATTGAGTAGAGAAAACCTTCCAATCTGTACAAGAAAGACTGGCCAAAATTTATTTTGAGTTGTCTTCAGCTCTATCCCAATACTGCCTATTATTATCTGATGAGCTATCTCCCTACATACCAGTCTGTCAGGGAGGAATTTCGGAAGTGCATGAGGAGGGATAGAACATCCGAAAACCTTGATATAGGAGAAATTCTCCTCAATAAACCAATGGGAAACCTCCTTGAGGTTTCCTATGACCGACTCTGAAATACGGGGGGGTGCACAGCCATACATCATCTGATGCACCGGTATCACCATGAAATGAAAAATTTCGTAAAAATAATCTTTAGCATTTTCTTCCCACAGCTTAGAATGATATTCATGAATAGGTTCAGTGCAAGCTAGGTTCCAACTCCAATTCATCAAAGGGAAATGAGTTGTGAAACATATAACATCCATGATGTATGATGACATGTAAAAAGCTAATAGTTTTCCACTGTATCTCATTGTTTGATACTCCATAACCTCCTTAGCTAGGTTATCTGATAGAATTTTGTTCCAATTGAAGCTATAGCCTTCGGCTGCTTCATGTAAAATGGGCACCCATTCTGCAGGGAAATGGGTAGGTCTTTTCTTCTCGAAAAGTCTACATAACATCATCGCCACATAGACCATGTACTCATTCAATGAGGCTGTGGCATAAACGTTATGAATATCAGCCCTGAATTTTGTTGGGTGTCTCCACCAGTCTTTGATTATGTCGGGGTATGTTTAGTAAGCCTATGTGTATTCTTTCCTTTGAAATTCACTTACAAACTCTTTATTTTAAATGTGCTTAGAATTGGGAGACAATTTATACATTACTTGTATATGTTTCGGTCTGAAAGAGCCGATGACGACCCCTTGGCTATCCAAAAATTTTTTAGTTTGCACGTTTGTCCTCTCTAAAGCCCAACTGATCATGTTGTTGTATGTCATTAGTCGTGGTCATGTGGCTACTTTGTGAAGTTCAGACTCTGTTATGTCTCGGAGTTTGTTTTCAGAATCATCGGGAAAATTCTTGATTTCGTAGTCCAAGGTTTCAAAAATTTACCTCCATGATTTGATGGTATCAATGGCATGCTGTGTAGTATTAGATGCAACATCTCCTTTTGGACTTGAGCTTTCAGCTGCTTCTTCACTTTTCTTAGGTGCCATAATGTTTGTGTTTAGAATGATTTTTTGTCGCAGAGAGAAATGCGTAAGTTTGTTGAATGCAATTCACTTCTGAGTCTAAACAATAAGAATGAAAATTCAAAGAAACCAAACCTTTATTAACCTTTAACTCTTCTTAGGACGAACGTACTGAGATAGGCGGTAAAACTTTAATGTTTTAATGAGGGAGATATGCCCAGAGATATGCAGTTAAGTTAAAAATATCTCTATTCGTCTGTTACAGATATTTCCGTATATCAATGATTTCAAACTGGAGTTTCAAAAGGACTGCTTTCATCAAATCCCGAAATGTGAAACGTGAAAAGTCATTTTAATCTTTATTAATCCCATTTTAAACTAACTTAAATTCGTTTTAAACTTTGTTAAAAAATTCATGATTTCGCATTTCGGAATTTCGGGGATCCTGTACCCATGAGGTATTTCATAAGAAACCCCTGAATCGCGAAATCACGATGGGATTAGTTTAGACGTTGATTACTTGTATTAACGCTTTAATCAATTAAGATTAGTAATTAACTTCTTCTTCTTCTTTTTTTAATTACTTTAATATAAATCCTTTTCGAGATTTCGGCACCGGGACTCTGGAGTTGTTAGTTAGGAAAACATGCTTTGTGAAAGGCTGAATCCCGAAACCCAAAAAATCGAAAGACTTTTGACTCTTTTTTAGGACTAAGGGCGGCTCCATGACTAGGAAAAGCAAAGCTTCAAGTTTAAAGGGATACAAAATTAAACTTCGTATCAACAGGTGTGACAGCCAAAAATGGTAATGTCATACTGTTGGATACCCATGTACGAGATAGTATTCCTTGTGATGAGACCCCCTATCCTAAACTGATCCTTTAAGCGTCTTTATTTATTCTTTTCATGGGGTCCTTATTTTCTTGTGGAGAAGTTTTTCATTTTCTTTCTTAGGATCCCCTAGGTGAAGCATCTAGAAGGTTATTTCATTAGGATTTTATCTTTTTCTAGCTAACTCCCCTCTGGGACTTCAGCCCCTTCTTCCCATGAAATGAGGAATGGTCCCTTCTAGGGTTAGTCTACCCCAAAGTGGTCCCAAGAGATGATGTAAATGGAGGTGAATAATGATGTAAAGTGGTAAGTATGGTCGGGAATGGTACCATGGCTCATTAAGGGAGTTCCTAGTAGCAAACCCATTCCCAAGGAATACCACTTACTAGGGCACAATGTCAACCACTAAGGTGAAGTGAGGAAAAATGCATAATGTCCAATCGTATATCATGAAATCTAGATAAATCTAAGATACTACATAATCAAATGGCTTAAATATTGAAATGATTATCACCATAATACTGACTTGTACCTCATAGATCAAGGCCCACTGCCTTCCGGAAGCCAACTGATGTGGTGGATGCCATGTGCAAAAATGTGACCATCTGTGGTGGTGAGTGGGTTTTCCATCTGTGCAAAGGGTATTGTTGGTCATGTAGTCTCTTGGCACTCCATATCTGCAACCTGAGGAACTCGAGACATCATCTCTTTAGTTATCCCCAAAATAGGGATAATAAGCACATTTGAACCAATACTCATGCCAACCTCAATCGATGACCCCACCAAATCTCTGAGTCATCACACAATCATCTGTAAGCCACAAAGGTATGTTCTACCTTATCCAATGTCCCATTCCAAAGGTGAGCAACTGCCTAAGTCACTTGGTCTATGTTATTCCCATTCAAGTTGATTTCCAATAGTTCTTGGTGGACTTATCTGTTGATTCCATCCATCTCCTATAATAGAACTTCCCTACACCTCTTGCAAGCATCCAAACTCTAGCATTGTTGTCTCGGCTTGTTAAGTCATCACATGACCCAACAAATCTATCTAAGGCACCAATGCACTAAGGTACCTCATCCAAGAGTTAGGAAACTCCTCAAGTCACCTCCACATCTGCATCCAAATATGCCTAATTCCACCATAGGACTCGTCCAAGATGTTTACCCCAATATCTTCTCACATTCGCCCAAGTCAAGGAATCCCTATTGCTACATGACTTATTTGAATCTGCACCACTTGAGTCACCCTCAAGTTTGTCCATTTTCATTGTGGAAATAGATTACACTTGAACCACTAAGTCATCTGAATTCCCTTCGAAAAATTCATCGTAATACTTAGAAAATGCAAGAACTCAAAACCAACCATATCTTTCCAACGACATTCTTGGTTGCACCCATGGTTCAAGTATGTTGTCCTAGACCTGCACTTTCCCAAGCCACTGACTCTCCACATTAAATCCCCTCAATCATTGTGCGTATCTTCATAAGCCTACATAGAACCTTTGATGCGATATAAGGCTAAGCCCATCTGTCCACTTCAAAAATACAACTAAGTCCCAAACTTCTCATGCAACTGACCAAACTCATCTCCAATGTTCCACCATCTCTGCACCTTGAATGCTTCCACTTCAAGGAAACATGAACACATCATTCGACTTCCAAGTCATAATCTTGTTAACTAACTTGTGTAACTTTGTGAAGAGTCACCTCATCTGAAGGTTGTGGTCGAACCACCCATCCAACAACCTAGCTTGACTCAATTTATGTTCTCAGTGATGCACAACACGAAGATGTCATGATGAAAATGTGCCCAACCAACTTCCTTGTTGCAAAGCTACTCTAGGTCGCATCAAGTCATCCAACTCACCCAAGTGCTTCAACTCGCCCCAACCTAGAACTACTCCACTTCGGGATCACTTATGTAATCATCGTTTGTTATCACTTCTATGATCACTAATACGATCAACCTCTGTGATCACTGCTGCAATCACTTATGCGATTAAATCTGGAACAAGTCATGTGTTCCTCCGCCTTGCCCAAGTGCTTCATACAGTACCCAACGAACTTTGTTCATGGTATTCTAAATCAAACCAACCAAGTCTACACCCATAATGTCTTTGTGAAAGGTTAGTCCACCTTATCGAATCTTCACCAAGTTTGTGCCTAAACTTCCCCTGTGATCAAATTTGCAACAAGTCCTATGATGAACTCTATGATGAGTTCTATGACCAACCACTCTGTCCAAGTGCTCTGTTTCACCACAAAATATTCTCTTGATTTATACAAGGGGTGTTCCCAGATCAGCCTTCCACCATATTGTCAACCAAAACCTATGCCATAAATGTAATGCAAAGTATCTACAGTGATCCATTTCACTCCGCCAAACTATTCACCAACTATGTGAACATTCCCACTAAAATTTCTTCACAACAAACTATGAAACCAACTGCAGTGTGCCTCAACACCATCGTTCTGACTGCGATAGTGGTGAAAATCCAAATATGCTTTGATACCATTTGTCACGTCCCCACAGGATGATTGTTTGAATCTTGCGATCATGCACTTGGAAGCTTGGAAACACCGAGGATACTTCGTCCAAACTACGCCTCTTCACCTCGAGCATACCCATACTATGTTCTAGGATACAAGCAAGTCACACTCCTACTCTAGTGCAACTCTCTTGTATACTTAGACAAATTGTTATACAATTTTAACACTTAGTCATTTAAGCATACATCCATAAACATGCAAAACCAAGAGAACACTTGCAAAACAAACAAGAAACACACAAATATAGTCCAGGTGGCACAAGACGTTCCTAACACCCAACTAAGTCTTATTATTGTGAAGCAGTTACAATATGAGCACTATCGGCTCAATTTACAACTTGGGTAGAGTCACACAACTCACCTCACCTCACCACACCAAGACACTCATACATGGATTCAACACACCAAGACTCATCTATCGCAATAAATTTCATAATTCATGTGGTGCACCCCAAACATGTGTCCACATTATACTCATTGTCTCTTCTTTGTCGCAAGGATTCACACAGACCTGCAGTTCTGTCTCATAGCATGCCTCACCCAGACCTGTGAAAATACTTCCCCCACTCCAAAGTCACCCTGCCTACTGCTAGACTCAACCAAAAGAAGGTCACTCCAACTCTGTCCACATAATCACCTTGAGGCAACACAAGTCCTACCATGTGGAGTGACTTGGCTTCTTGAGTGAACTCACCCCTCCTTTTCCAAATCTATTGCAGAACCTCAGAGTTGATCTTGTCCTCCTCACTTTCTCTATGTTTTCTTGGTTGTGTGTCGTGTGCTCTTATATGGACTCCAAATGTCACCTTCATGAACCGGCACATCCTTTGGGTGTGTCACACCCCTTCACGGACCAACACGCCCAAATGAACCATCGCACCCCTTCATGGACCCATGTTCCCAAATGAACCCATGCGCTCGTCAACCTTCACAGCCCTTGGGACTAGCCCATACCAACCTTGGTTTCACTCCTGATGCCGACATACCCCAACCTCTTTGGTGTCCCCCTTCTCTTGGTCTCTTTTGCCCCATGATTTGACTGATGCTTGGGCAAGCCCCTTGGTCTGTTCTCACACCCAAGGTGCCCACTTTCCCAACTAGTGCGACTCTTGGGTGTCGAAGAAACCCCGAATTCCATCTCCTTGAGGACTTGGGTGAGGGTCTATGCACCTTTCTATTTGAAAACACTACATGTTCTTATATAATATTGAATGCCTCTAGTTGATGATCATTAAGCATGATGTAAATGATCCTAACATTCAATAATCTACTAATCATTATATGAAAAAGGTGTTGAAAAGGAACTATGTGTTAGTAGGCATATACACAAAAATATCAACAAAAGTGTATGCCCATAAATCAAGTGTCTCAAATAGTCTAATTGACTCACTCAATCCCCAGTCAATGAGTGGTTGACTCAAACTAATAAAAATATGATACTAAGACTAACTAGGGTATTGGCTCAAAACATAATATTAGTCCATAGTTGTGTAGGGAAAAATCATAGGGAACTATGGCATTGGCTGACTCAGACTAATAAAAATATGATATTAAGATTAACTAGGGTATTGGTTCAAAACACAATATTAGTCCATAGTTGTGTAGGGAAAAAACATAGCTCACTATGGTGTATCAAAAACATAAGGGAGATAAAGAAGGAGTATTAGGGAATGCATTTTTTGAAGGACAAAAATTTTGTTGATGGGATTAGAAATATTTATTGGTAAGTACAGAAGATGTAAAATAAATTATAGGGAAAGTAAAAGGCCATGAATGACTGACACAAAATTGAGAAGACATTCAAGGTAGTAGATCGAGTCTAGTTAATTCACATGAATAAGGAAATGTTTTAGAGACTTGGTAAGAAAATCAAGTCTTTGAGATATGGTCCTTTTAAAGTGTTGGACTAAGAGGCCACAATTCTTATAGAGCTAGTAAACTTCTATATATCCATGTTAACTTAGTAGTGAATGTTGATACTCTAAAACTCTATGAGTCATCCATGCTCAGTGTAGAAAATGTAGGGTGTGTCTTACCCTCAATAGAATGCTTGTCATTGGATTCTCAAGAAAAGTTAGTACAAGGTATGATAGAGAGAAGTAAATTCCAGGAAAGGCTAAGTAGTTGTTATTGGACTAATCGGTAGGTGTGGACACTAATAGATCTTCCTAGATCCACCTGGATCTAGAAAAAAACAGGACAGGACATGACTCTTTCCCTAATCTTTGACCATTGAATTAGTTAGCAGGAAGGAACACGTAACATACCTTTATATCGCTTCCTAGATTCTATGTTGCTCCCGCTTCGCTCCAGCGCTCTCGTGAGGTCAAGACCAAGACAACACAAACCAACCAAAGTAAAGATAGAAAAATATATTCAACTGTCAACTTATGTGTATGATCAAGGAATTACACAATAAAGTGAGAATAGCTTTATGGGAAAGGGATGTGCCACTGTATCATATTAATTGAAAGTAAATATTACAACCTGATCACCTTGATGTCGCAAGCTTCCTTTCAATGGCTCTTGGATCCAACACACACACTTGCTCAATCCTTGCATGAAGAAGATCAAATCCTCTTGATAGACTTGCTAGAGTCTCCAAGCTACTGTTCAAGCTAAGTCCTTCACACAATTATTTCACCAATTCTCCAATGAATCTTTCTTAACATTTTCCATGAAAATTCCCTCAATATATAAGAGAGAATGAGATAGTTACTTGGATAAGAATGATCCCACAATATCAGGGAATCTAGTACAAGGATAACCATTTGAATGCCAACCCATTCTTCTAGAAGATTCCCTTCTAGAAATATCGAGAATTCATCTTTTTCCATGCTTTAGGACGAGTTCGCACCCTAGTTATTCAACACAGTGAGAGAAGTTCGCACGTTGGCTTAAGGTAGCCTGCGAGAATGGGTCATTCTCGCACTCTAATATATTAGCAGCCTATGAACCTTCTTCAAAAAGGAGTTTTCTAGGAAGAGATGAAAGTAACTTTTCTCAGGAGAAAGTTCTTATGAAGAGCCTGAGTACACCATCATCAATACATCATCATGACAGCCAAAATCATGGGTAACATAATGCCCCCCAAAGTATGAGGTTGGAATCAGTGACAGCCGAAAGACTTTGTAAGCTGCATGTGTGTGTCGGAAACCAGGAGCACACCTAATCGGAAACCTGCGAACAACCAAGCAGCTGCAAAATATCATATATATTAATTCTGAGGTAGGCATTCCCATACTGAGATCACAAACTGATGACATTGTAGACATGGGTCATGGCCACCAATCATACACTATGGATCCATGCCGTCAAAATATAGCATAGCCACCAGGAATACACTATGGATCTATGCGAAAAATTTCAAATTAAGACGACATAGCCACGAGACATACACAGTGGATCTATGTGTCGCAAATTATACAGACTCCTATCGCAACCTGGACCAAAGGATGATATCCAGGGTCTTCAATCTCATCGCCCATAAGTATGAATCTAACCATGTGATTACATGTGTCGAATTCGAACATGGCAGAAACCACTTGATTACCGGTCATTGATGAAACCATTAACAAGTGCAAGGGAAATCACCATTGATGTCAATGACTCCCAAGGTACTCTAGTACAATCCATCGAGTGTGAATGAGTGAGTTGAAGTCAAACATTCGATGGAATCTTTCGATCAGGGGTCAATGATGTAAACCCACTGTCGAAAGCAAGGAAATTTTCAATTGAGGCATGCAAGCTCCAAGGTACCAAAGAATTTCTAAGTCTTGATTCTGGATAATGAGCTGAAGTCGACGGAACAAAACTCGTCACAGGAGGGCCTTGATGTATCCCCCATCAATGACACGAAATGAGTAACAGATTTTGAAGGTGAAACAGAGTATGATGTAAATTGAACTGGACACAGAGAAGGCTGACACAGAGAGAATGGACAACTACAGATGGTCGACTCAATAGAGGTTTTAGATGGATTTCTCTTGAACATATGAACGACACGACCAATGATTTGGCAGTATTGACTCAAAGACGACACAAGGAATGACCTTGTAGCAAATCAAATGAAAGACAAATGGATTTCCCAAACCGGCTTCAAATATAATGAATAGGAGGTGTCATGTTCAAGAGCGACACTTACTGCCAATCAATACGAAAATGATAACATATCCCTTTCCCAAATTTTCCCCCACCATTTTTGGCAAGTACCTCTTTATTTTTACGCAAGCTTGAGGAGGATAACATATGCTTGTTGATATAAGCTTATCCTTTAGATAAGTCCTTTGGAGTATGTTTAACGAACCCTAAGAAGGATTGGTTCAGTCCCATTACGGGTCTGTCGATGTTTGTTTAACGAGTCCAAAGATAGAAAACTCGAAGGTTTTTCATGATTATAGACTCTGGAAAAACACTTAAAAGAGAACTCTCTCAGTTCATTTTTCGTAAAATAGTCTAGATGAGACCGAAAAAGAGATAAAGTATTGCTCACTAGATGCTTTATTCAAATACTTTATCAAGCGTGAATATAGCAAGGTCGCTCGGAGATCTTTTCATGTTTAGAGAATCTGAAAAGAACTTAAAGAGGACTCCAGGAGGGTTCCTTTTTCGTATAACCTTGTGAGCCTGAAAAAGTGATAAAAGTATGCTCGATCGCGTTCTCATGTATTTTCGAGTGCAATAACGGACAAAGACCACGCTCGAGGTGTTACGCATCAAAATTACTCACTTTGATAGTGTCGCAAGTGTCGTCACTACAAAGGTCTCAAGTGTCGCATTTTGCTCACAAGGTCGCAAGTGTTGCATGTTGCTCACAAGTGTCACAAGAGTGTCAAGCAAAGCATACTGCCATGATTCCTATGTCGTACCCATAACGACATGAGAAGGACACTTGAAACACCTCAAACATCTGATTTGGAAGAGGAGAAATGAGTCAACAGGCTTGCAAACCTTTTTCCATCTGAAAGCACCTCAAAAAACTGAGTTTTTGGAGAGGAGCGCTCCCCCTTACACTATCTTGGAGCGTCGGCGCTCCCCCTTACACTGTCAGGGAGTGTTATAACGCTCCCCTGGCCCTTTTGAGAGAGCGCTATAGATTTTGAGAGCGATGGCGCCCCTTAAAGCTTACTAGGGAGCGCTACAACGCTCTGACGGCCCTTTTGAGGGAGCGCTACCTATTCTGGGCGGTTGTTAAACTGTTGAGATGAATGGGGGAAGCATCTTTTCATTCTTGGAAGGCAGTTGGATTCGAATCCCTAGTCCAGCCATGATCTTAGGGTAGATCCTCAACTGAAGGAGGAAAATCCTCACCTTCCCCAAGGATATCTCAAGATTTTTGAGCCTCTCCAAGGCTATATAAGCAAGCTTTCTAATGGTGAAAGGGGGCTGCAAATTGGAGAATGATACCAAACTTATGATCTCATAAGTGAGGACTGAAAATGGAGAACTACACCAAACTTATGATCTCATAAGTGGTG
>ML780731.1:308398-319388 GCA_009831015.1 Picea engelmannii
TTTCAGGCAAGGGTTAGACGAAGGGGACTTGACGAAGTTGTCGCATTCGCATCTACGATTGTAAGTATTGTTGTCGTTATTCTCATTAATATGACACGCTTGGCCTGTTTCTTTCTAGTTTGTGTCTGATGTTACATGAACTTGTCATTTATTGATAGATCCGTTTTCAAGCTAATGTCAATAGAGTAGGAAGTGGTCGTATCTTGTTTTGTCCACAAGACTCAGCGAGGAGCAAAGGATTGGAGCGCAACTTGGAGCGTGCAGGGACAAACGTCGATTAAAAGGTACTTATGTTATCCTTCCTTCTCATGCATTAGTTTAGATAGATTTGAAAGGAAGTCAGTGTCCACGTTAAGCATTTTTCTGTCTAGGGTTAAGGTCAAGCCTTAGAGGTGATCTACCTGTCCGTAGGGAGATTTTCCTACAACACGAGGTTTTATACAAAAACCATAAAAAACAATCAAAACACGCGATGACAAAGAAAAAATATGTCTGCATCTCTGTATAGGAACATCGAATTCATTACGCCTACAAAAGTTACACTCAAAAGGACATTAGGGATTAGGGTTAAATAGATTAATAATCATAAAAAACCAAATAACATGGTAAAAGTAAATATAAAGGAGTAAAAACTCTTTTTACCATATCATTTTCACTTTTCCACTATTTGAGCTCAAAAACCCCTCTTTTAACCACGAAGTTCGGCGTCAGATTACGAGAGTTACGAGCGTCCATTCGGCAAGTCGTCAACAATAGTGAGGTAGGTTCTTTGTCTTCTACTCTTTCATGGTTTAATTTTTCATTTTCATTGGTTAAAAATTCATTTTTGAGTTGATTTTATGAGCCCTACTTGCGCTCAACCATTCTCGCAGGTGGGCTACACGGGACCTGCGAGAATGGGTGATTCTCGTTGGTGATCCCACAGCAGCCTGTGAGGTTCTCGCACTGTGCCCAAAGGGCACCTGCGAGAACCGCAAAGCACAATTTTTTTTTAAGAATTTACCCAATAAAAAGGAACCAAATCATAAATAGAGTTGCTAATCCTCTTTTTGTGTTTCTTATGCAGGTAATTGGCTATCAAAATGATTCTTGAATGGCGTGAAAGGGAGCATGAAGAAGACAATGCAATTGTTGTAAATCATCCACCTACTATTGTTGCTTTGAGAAACTATGGCCTCCTAAAGTACTTTCGTATCCCGGGCATAAGGGCCCAAGTCAGGTTATTAGAGTACCTTGTGTGTATGTGGGATCCCGATCAGTAGGTATTTCATGTGGGGGTCCACACACTGTCCTTAGATATAGAGGAAATTTACTTTTTGAATGGACTATCACGACGTGGGAACTACGTGAGCCTGACTGGTGGTAGAGGTGGTGGGCTGCCCATGAGTGAGTACTATCGTTTACACTGTGTTTCCGAGGTAGAGAGAAAGAAAGGAAAAGTAGTTATTTGGGGGGTACGAGATTTGACCCTCCGTACTATCCTATTCACCATAGCTTGGATGGCTGGGAGTTTCGCTCCTCACATGGTGCTACAGAGTTACTTCCAGTATGCCATAGAGTGTACTGAACCTCGGGTTTTCAACTACGCAGATGTTGTGCTTCGTAGTATAAAAAAGCAGTTGACCAAATGCAAACGAGGCGACCTGAAGAAATTCGGGTACGGATCTTTGTTAGTGTCCTTCTTCCTTGAGAGGGTTCCATTACTGAGGCTGCAGGTTGAGTGGAATTTACCGGCTCCCATGGATCCAAGGATGCTGAGATGGTGTCGGCTCATGGCCCGGCACGTAGTTGGACCGATCATCAAGTATGATGATACCTTTTTTGACTGGCTTCAACCGCAGATGTTGATGGTTGATGATTATGCTTATGTCGGGTTGGATTTCCGAGGATATCCAGACTTAGTACTGCCAGAGGATGCTCAGTGGGGGGAACTTGGTAAGAAGTACACACATTTTTTCTTTTTAAATGTTTTTGTGAATTTTTATCATATTCAAATGTTTTTGTTTTATAAGTTCGTCCAAATATTAAATACAAAATTCATTTTTGATGACACAGATGTTGGACCTTATTGACCTCCTGGTACTTCTCCCATTCATCGGCGAGGAGAGGTAGCACCAGCGCCACAATATGCTGAAGATTATCAAGTAGTGGAACAAAACCTAAAGGGCTTGACCGCAGATATTCCAGACATGCCTCTTGAAGAGGTTCCACGACGCGATCAGCGTCATACAGTAGGGGTGTCAGGGTCCATGAGTCGACTGCTCCGTAGAGTTGCCCAGATAGTCGTGTGTTACCGTGAACGTCATCCCTGACGTCACTTTGTAGAAGCTATGAGCTTCAGATTTTGACATTTTGGTCTTCGGACAAAACTTTTTGTAAAAAAAACTCTTTTGATCGTTATATATACAGACGGCTTCTACCGGTTTATCTTGTATTGTGTGAAAAATTGATGTGATCGATTTATAAGTGATCCAAATGTCTGTCTAATACATATATAGCCAATGCATATGTTAATGTATTTAGAAATCTAGGAATATGTTGATATTCAATGTAATCAAAATAACGTTCCAAGAGGCGAATTCGCAAATACACCCGTAACAAAGTAGGACTTCGAATAGTATAGACATTAATTAACTGTAGTACTACAAGCTGCGAATCAAGTCGCACAACCAAATGACGAATTCTGAGCGAAATAGCATCAACCAATAATTCAATAACGGTGCTATACTCTGCAATGTTGTTGGTCTCACGGCCGAGGCACACACCTCATAAGGAGACAAGTTCGTTTGTAGGGGCGTAAATTTCCCATGCAGCAGAAGTAAGGTTCTGAGTACTACGGCTAGCGCCATCAACAAATCCAATATAGGGTAGTGAAGACTCCAACATCTGGAAATCAAACACAATGTCACATAAGGGCAGAGACTAGATAATGACAAAAGCAAGCTATAGTAACACACAAGAAGTATGATACAATAAAAATACAAGTACTCGTGCACAGATGTTTTTATGCATAGTACTTCTTCAAGTACAACCCATTACTGGGTTCACTCAAAGGGATACCATTGTAATCTACTAACTCATAAGATCCTTTTTCCAAAACTCGTCGAACGATATAAGGACCTCGCTACATGGCTTCAAATTTTCCAGCCCCTAGCATATCTCGATCTTGATCATAGAGGAGAATGAGATCTCCTTCTGAGAAAACGCGAGGCTTGACATGTTTGCCGTATTGGGCCTTGACATGCTTTTTCTAAGCTTCTATGACTAGGGTGGCATCACGTCGAGTTTCGTCTAATCGCATAAGATACAATAGACATTCTTCCTCAGCATAAGTGTTGGGTAGGAGTTCAATAGCTAGTTTTAAAGAGGGTATCTCGCATTCAATAAGGAGAATGGCTTCCACACCATAGACTAACCGAAAAGGTGTAAACCCAGTAGAGGACTTGACGGATGTCCGGTACGCCCACAATGTTGAAAACAACATTGTGTGTCAACTTGTTTTATGAATCGCTATCATTCGTCGGAGCATAGTTATGAGAACTTTGTTAATCACTTTGACTTGGTCATTGGCTTGTGGATAATAGGGCGTTGAGTTATCATGGCGAAGACCCAACTTTTCAGTAAGTTCGGACATCATAAAATTCCTGAAGTGGCTACCGTGATTGGTGATGATAGCTTGGGGAACACCAAAACGAGCTATGACATGATTAAAAATGAATAATGTTGCGGTCTTTCCAGTGTTGTCAAATGTCGGCATCGCCTCGGCCCAGTTCGTAAAGTAATTGACGGCTACAATAATGTAACCATGCCCCCTGGCCGAGTGAGGGTGACATGTCATGAAATCGATGCCCCATTTCGCAAAGGGACCAACGGAGACCACAGGGTGAAGAGGAGCAGGATGTGATTGTATCTTCTGATTATATAGGTCTGGCAAGCATGGCATTTCTGAACGGTGATGATGCAATCGTTAAACAAAGAAGGCCACCACATGACCAGAAATGCCATTTGGTGATGATGCAAATCTCTGAATGACTGCCATTTTGGAGCATGTGGTAGCATACCCAAAAATATGACCACCACATGCTCCAAAATGGTAGTCATTCAGATATTTTTCGGCTTCGTCAAACGTTAGGCAACGTCGAAAAACAGAGTCAATCCCCCGACGATAAAGAGTATCCCTGAGGATAATGTATTGACAGGCTTGATAGTGTATGCGACGTCGGTCAGTACTAGACAAAGTTGGCCGGAAAGTCTGGGTTTGGAGATATATAATAATATCACCATACCAAAGATCATTAGTGCTAATAAGGAAAAGAGATTCATCGGGTAATGAATCAGCTGCTACATTTTCCGTTGCAGAATGGGGAAAGTCGCATATCAACTCAGCAAAGACTAAGGACTTCTTGGACTTGGCACGTTCGAATTCCAAGTCAAACTCCTGGAGAATCACAATCCATTTGGAGTATTTGCCCCATAGCAATTGACGTGTAAGAATGTGTTGCATAGGGTTGCAGTGAGAAATCACTATAGTCTTGTGTGAGAGGATATAGTGTCGGAAGCACTGGATGGCTTGAACAGTAGCCAAGGCCAGTTTTTCGACATGTAAACACTTGATTTCAGTAGGCGTTAGACTTCGACTCAAGTAGTAGATAACATGTTCATCGTTAGCATCATCCTCTTGAACGAGAAACATACCAATAGTGTACTTCGAGGCAGCAAAATAAAGGAAATAATAGCGACTGTAATCGGGGGGAAAGAGAAGCGGAGCACGCGTTAGGGACAATTTCAAAGACTCAAAAGAGTTGTTGGCAATGGTATCCCAGACGAACTCTGAATCCTTTTTTAGGAGCCGCGTAAATCCACGAGTTATCTCGGCATAATTTGGGATAAAACAATGAAGAAAGTTTGCTTTCCCCTACAAACTTTGCAACTGGCGAAGTGTAGAAAGAGGAGGGAGATTAAGGATCACCTCAACCTTTAAAGGATCCACCCAGATCCCTTGACGCAAAATGATAAAACCTAGAAGGCGGCCTGATTCTACGCAGAAAACGCACTTATGAGGATTCAAACGAATACAGTAGAACCGACAGCGGACGAAAATGGCTCAGAGGTGTTTTGGGTGATCAACTTGGTGCATTGAGTGAGCGGGTAAATCGTCCAAATATGGTTTAACGATGTGTTTGATATCATGGAAAGCATTAGACATAGCGCGTTGAAAAGTTGTGCCAGCGTTCTTGAGACCGAAAGGAATTTTCCGATAAGCAAAAGTACTCCAAGGACAAATAAAAGCAGTCTTATGTTGATCCTTGGGAACAATGTTGATTTGATTATATCCGGAGAAACCATCCTTGAGAGAGAAGATTTCACTTCCGGCGCAGTCATCGACAATCTGATCGATGAAGGGGGTAGGAAAGTTGTCTTTTGGACAAGCTTTGTTGATATCCCTATAATCAACGCATACACGAATTGTGCCTTGTTTCTTGTCAATCGGGACAAGATTGGAAACCCAGTCTGTGAGAGCCACCGGATAAATAAAGCTGGCTTTCAGAAGTTTCTTGACTTCAAGCTTAATAGCAGCTGCTTTACATGGGTGAACTGGACGAAGGTGTTGTCGGGCGGGTTTAGCGTCGGGGTATGTCTTTATCTCATGTATCACAATCTCAGGGTCGATACCCGACATGTCTTCATAACTCCATGTGAAGATATCACGAAGCTCTTTGAAAAGGGACATGTAGGTGACGACTTCATCAGAAGAACACGAAGTTCTGATATGGACGTTTTCGACAATCCCAGGTTTGATGGATATGTCAAGGGGAATAGTGGGTGAGATATTGCTTAAGTTCCCTTCGGAAAACACATCGTGTGCAGACTTGGGAACGGTGGAGATGACGACAACGGTCGACGGGGTCGAAATCCAATGGTAGTTCTCAAGGGTATGTTTCTCCAGAAAGAGGATGGAACGATGATGTCCATCGTCCCAAGGGGTGTCCTCCATGATAAACATGATCATCTCATCTGTGGGAAAAATGACACGGAAAGGATCGGGAGACAACTCACCAAGAGAAGGAGTAGAAGGTGTTGCCAATTGAATGGAATGATAGGTGGATTCAACTGGACTTAACGGCATTTCATCGCCGAAACGAAGATGATCTCTAGGATCAGGGACTATCCAGGGGTCGTGAGATGCAGGAAGTTTGTGAGGCAAGGTGGAGATCATGTTGATGGAAGCAACAGACGAGCGTGGAACATCGGGCGATGGAATGGGGAAAGTACCCATTAACGAAGAGTCCTTGAGAAGGCCTACACCGACGTTCTCATAACCCGGTGGGGTTTTAGCGATAAACAGTACGTTTCCAGTACGAGTATCGGAATTGAAGAAGGCTAGTTGATCGACGGTGACAACCTTACCTTGATGTGGGAAACGTACCACACAGAAAAGGGTCGACACAACTGTGTGCATGGAATCGATCCAGCTGTGGCCAAGTAGAAGATTGTAATCAAGGGGAGCGTCAAAGACTTCCACTTCGACTATTTTACCTTCTAACATGATGGGCAACGAAGGAAGGACACCGTAGGGCTTAAAACCGGAGTTGTTGAAGGCTTTAAGAGTATTCTGGGATTCATTCAAAGAAGGAGAGCTAATGGCTTTCCAGCAAGCAAGAGACATAACACATGTCGAGGCACCCTCATCGATAACGGTTCGGCAAATTTTTTTGTCAGAGACAATCACTTGGATATGGAACACAAGTTGAGGGGGTAACCTTGGAATGTGATCTTCCAATTCAAAGATTATTAAATTTGTATCCGTCAGATCGATTCCACCGATAGCTTTCAATAGTGCCTTTCGTTGTGCGGGACAAGTTTGAAGGACTTCAAGGGCTGACATCGCAGAAGGTGCTTGGGCCAGATCTTCAACAATACTGTAGTTCTGGGTAGCACGAGCATGAGGATTGAAAGCCGATTTTCAAATGAAGCCCTTTGGGGGGGGTCGCAGAACTGTGTCGAGGCTCGATCGTTCGATATGAAGAGGACTGTTGGTAGGTGGAGTCGCGGGAGAGGGTTGTACCAAGGAAGGGGGTAAATCATCAACCTTCTCCTTAGAGGGAGAATAATCTTTGGCTCGAGTAGTGAGTGCAACATTGCTCTGCTTAGAATCGCCAGTACACATCAAAACATAGGAGGTGGTAGAAGATGAGGGTTGGTCATGGATGACCAACTGAGCCTGTTGTTGAGATGGGAAGGGTTGGGAAAAAACGGCCAACGCAGGTGGTTTTGGAGCTCCTTGAAGGAACTTAGTGACCTCGACGTGTCATGGACAATCCTTCATGTAGTGATCATCACCACAGATAAGACAAGGGTATCATGGTTTGTGCTTATCCTGATCGTCAACAGGGGTATTTTTGGTTTTCTCTACTTGAGAAATATTTTTTCCCTCCTTATTTTTACCCCTTCCCTTTTTAGATTTGTTTTTACCGGCTGGGGTAGATTGGACTGCATTTACCTCAGAAGTCTTGTCGGTGGGAGGGCCAGGAGACGAAGCATTTTGAACATTAGAAGAAGCAGATTTGGGGTTTGCGCTTGAAGCGGAATGTGGTTGGGTCTGGAAAGTGCCAATCACACCGTCAGTTGCATGCGAAGCAGCTGGAGTAGTTGAAGTGTTGGAAGTATTAGGACGAGGTAAGTCAGGTAGTAAATCATAAAGGGTTCACGTTTGTGAGTAAACGAGGTCAAGATATTGAGCACGAATTATAGCCTGCTCTTCCGTGACTATGCCACCCATGGCAATGTCCTTACCGATGTCATTCACAAATGATTTTGTGAACCACTCTGCCAGCAACTGAACGGGGAGCTTAAGTTTAATGAGACGTTGTCTCCTTCGCCACTCATGGATGTGATCGGATATATGAGTGGCTTTGTTCTATTTGAAGGAAGTCAAAATCTTGGTCCCTGTGTCATAACGAATCAGTAACTGGTAGTGTGTGAGGAAAGCCATGGCTAGGGTGTTGAAGTCAGAGAAGAAACCTCGTGGAAATTCGATATACCACTTCGCAGCAGAACCCGTAAGGGTTCGTTGAAAAAGATGTAAATGAATAGATTCATCCATCAACGAGTTGGATGAGCACCATAGGTGAAAAGTCATAGCGTGATTGTTTGGGTCCTCTCCCTCTTTTCCGTCGAATTTAGGAATGTCCGATGGAAGCTTGGCTGGTATAGCAGGCCATTGGGGAGAGTGACGAATAGGATTGTTTAAAATCCTTGACAAATCTGGAAGATCCAAAGTGGCGAGAAAGGGTAACTGTCGATTCACCTGCGAGTACTGGTGGCTTTGGGGAGGAAGTCCTGTTGGCAAACCAGTAGGACCATAAGCAGTCTGCATATAATGTGAAGACCCAGGCATATTTGGTGGTGGTTAGAGAGGATAGTAGCTCATAGGAGTATACCCTGGAACAGGGGATTGAGTTTGAGCATTCGCCCCCCAAATGGGATTGAACGAACCTACATATGGTTGGCCCATACTAGCGGGTAGTGCATATGCGGCTGGAAACTGTTGCCCCCCAGTCGATTGAGGAAGATGTTGTATCAACTGATTCCAATACTGGGCCAAGGAGGGAGGTATGTTTTGCCCATAGGGTGGGGTCAGTCCTCCCATCGAAGGTGGTGTTCCAATTAGGGGCAATGTTCCAATTGGGGGTTGTGTTCCAATTGGGATTTGTGTTCCAAAAGGAATTTGCCCGCTAAGAGGGGGTTGAGTCAGACCACCTTGGTGAAATTGTCCACTAACCGGAAACTGGTAATTTGGAGTGAATGACGGAATAGCACCACTAGGATTAAGACTGCCAGTGGAAGACAAAGAAGGTCCTCCAAAAGGAAATTGAGGGAGTGTTGGAATAAAACCGGGAAGAGAGTGCCCAGAAGAAGAAGGACCACTAGGAGAGTCGGATGGAGTTTGTGCAGGAGTAGGAATGGAAGCATTCAACGCACGATATCCGGGTGGTAGTGTCGAAATCACATTGGGTGTTCGCGGTGTGTTGATAGGATCAAGACTAACCACAGTAAACCTGGTTGAAACGCTCATAGTATCTGTGAGATGGGCCATTTCGGCAAGGATGGTAAAGTGATAAGCAGTAGTCAACGGTACTGTCTCTGGACTAGAGATTTCGAAAATCACAGGTGGGTTGATTTCGGAAATCACAGGTGAACCTGGACCAAAAAGGTCTCGTCGGAAAACACCTATAGACCAAAAAAGATCTTGGCCTTATATGCCTGGAAAGGGTCCAACTGGTGATCCAGAAGATGTAACAACTAAGTCTCCGGAAGAATTCAGTCGCATAAACGGTCGCTCAGAATCATGGTGAAGTCGAAAGTCCTCTCGAATATTTGTAATTCAAAAATCTTCTAGAGAGTCAGTGCATTCCACTTGCGGTGTGGTGACGACTGGGACTTCACTTTGCCGAGGAGAGCCCTCAGGTGTACATGTAGGAAAGGATTGAGAACCTTCCATATGCTATGGAGATAAACCCTGCATTCTACGTGAATGATGTGGAGGAGCTATTGTAAACAAGTGACAAACTTCACGAAGAAAATCTTATGGTCAACTTCGATAAACAAACAACACGCGCTAGTAAACAAAAATCTAGGAAGCAACACCAAGCAAACAAGACCTTCTAATTCCGAAGTCACTAGTTGGTGATAAAATAAAAACGTCGCAACAACGAGACAAGAAGGGGCTGGGCTAGGGTGGAAAAGTTACGTTGATGACCTGCTTAACGGACTTACACCCTGGTGCAAGCTCCCACACATAATCGTGGGTATACCCTCCAAGGAGCCCGAATGAGTTTGGTCAACGTCAATTCCAGGTACCGCGAAGACTTTCCCCTTCACAGTCACCTTGTGTAAGAACCTAGAAAGATAGGCCACTAAAGTTACCACCAACAACAATAAATCCTGGGGGGACAGTCGACAGTCCGATCCACACGCAAGGGAAGGGTATCTAGCCTGAAATCAACTCCAAAGGCTTCCACTCATCATTGTGGGTATACCTCCGAGTGATCCCTGTAATACGTGCAATCTCTACACTGGTATCAACAAAGCGGGGTGAGTAACTCTGCCAATATCAATGCGACCTCGTGCTTGACCCTTGTGTGAGAAGGGCTTCCCAGGACAAGATGTTGCAAATGGAACTTAACACTCCCTAACACAAGATGCTATTGTGTGTTTTGTGCTCTGGAGAGTGTATCTCACTTCCTACTCCAAAGCGCTAGCCTAGCTAAATGTTGGTGTAATAGAGCCCTAAAAAAGAGTTACTAGTTAAATTTTATGATTGTGCAGTGTTATTAAGAGTTGTTGTTTACTCAAAGAAAATGGAGATGAAACTGATGTTGTATTAGACTCTGACCCAACGATGCATGGATGAGAATGAAATATATCACTTTTCGTTCAATGAATCCTATGTATGGGAGGGAAAGAGAAAGTTTTCTAGATCAACCTTGAACTACAATGCAAAATTTCCTTTAAAATGCAAATGCAACAAATCATGTATCAATGACAATTCTCTATTGCTTCTTTTTCAATAATGTCAACAATTGATTTTCAATGTTTTCAAAGACGAAAATGATTTTTTGAAAGAAAAACTCTGTTCACTTTTCAAAAAGGACCCACACCATGATAGTGAGAGTACAGAAAATCAAAAACCAATGAACAAGCAATGATAAAAACCCAATCCACTCTTTCAATGAAAACAAAAATAACAAGCAAACCAATCTAGTCTTTTCAATTGCATAAGAAAAGTGATCTTTCAAACAATAAGAAAATGATGAAGACCAAGAAACTCAACTTTCAACCGATTGTCGGTCCTCAACCAAACAAGCACACTCAGATTCCACAATCAGAGAGTATAGCTTTGCCAAGAAAAGTCAAGAAACGAAAGTCAAGATAGAAGTGACAAGAAAAGCCTTGGAAATCCTAAGACTATCCATGCACAAAAACGAAG